>VZSE01009142.1:308671-321148 GCA_013398275.1 Promerops cafer
GGGCGAGCTGTGCTGGGGGCGAACCCCGCTCCGCCCGGCCCCGCGTCCGCTCCGCCCGGCCCGGCGGCCGAGGAGCGGCAGCGCCGGGGCGCAGCACGGCGGGGAGCCCGGCACGGACAAGCGGGACCGACCCCGCTTGAAAAGCGCGGCAGGAAGAGATTGAGAAACCTCTGTGCGGTAACAAGCCCAAACATCACTGCCCTGCTGAGCCCGCAAACAGTAGAAATTACTTGGTCGTAGGTAAAGGGATAAGCAGAACTCGGCAAAAAATGCGCACGAAAGAGAAGTAGAAGCGTATCATTATTCCCTTTTTTTTCCGCCCCTAAATGCTTGAGACAACACCTTTTAGGTATTCAGGCCTTAGTTCTTCAGCTGTTGTTTTTTCATGCCGTTCATACCGAGGAACTCGCTCAAGTTTGCAGGAATCTTGTATGTAGTCTCAGATTACTCTGTATAACTTCCTATAAAATGGAGGCTCTAAACCAAATACTTTCTTAAAAATTAATTGAAACTTATTAATTTTATAAAATTCAATCTTTTGCTAAAGAAGTCAATTTTAACAAAATCAGAATTTTATGGTTACGAAAATCCATTCCCTTCTTTGGCAGCAGTCATGTAAGATATCCCTTATTGTCTAGTTCATTGCTAAAACACTGAAGATTTTGCTTATTTTGGTGTTTGTTTTGTCACAATTATGTAGGTCTGTGGACACCATCAAATATTCTACCACAAAGAATGCACAAATTTCTAATACAACAAACCCGTAGAAAAAATAGAAACTGAACTATTTGTGATCATTACATAAATACTAAGAGAAAGAACATATGACTTTATTTACAGGTCACCTTTAATGTAGGTGCATTTTATAAATTCAGCAGTTTTTATTGCTGGTTAGATTGCAAAATGTATAATTTAATGGACACTAAGTGCACTGTGGTCAAGCTAATGTTGCTGTTCAAATTCTAAAGGGACGTTGGTCTAAATCCCAATTTTCATCTTGGTTACAACTAATGATTTATATTCATTTTGCAGCACCTCCCATTTTCATGCTCCTATTTACAGACCTAACACTTCTGTGACATAGGTTTCTGTACTTGCATTTCAGCTTCAAGAAATCGTTACCGAAATGGAAAGGTGAAAATAACAGAAAAATCCATGAAACAACAGGAATTTTTCTGAAAATTAGCAATCCTACATGAGTTAACACAAACCTACTTTATTTTCTCTTTACAAGAACAGAACAAATACAGTTACATATTAAAATAAAATTGTGTGTGCATGTCATCAGTCTTCAGGAAACTCATTTATTATCAACAAAAAACTACAGAAGAACTTCATGAACGTAAAGTGATAGTTTCAAAACAAACAGATTTCAAAGCTGCAACAGGAAGTTGTTTCCATTGCTTTTTAGCATACTTCTCTGTCTAGCTATTCCAATTTCAAAGAACTTACGAAATACTCACATTTTATAATATTTTTTCAAGTTATTCGGCTTTTATTCAAACAGTACTATTTAATCAATCCAGTCTTTTTAATGACATTGCTCCTTACCTGGGTTTGGAGTGAAATCAAATTTTCAAATTATGCAGAAAGTTTTCTTTCTTTTAATACTTTCAGTAGTTTCTTTCATCCAGATGCCACAATATATTTTTTTTCACTTCTTTACGTGTCCATGTGTGCGATGCCCATGTTACTTGGTGCACCTCATGGAGCATCTCTGAAGGGAGGGAAGTTCACCTGCTGAGCTGGGAGCAGTTAACAACAGTTCAGTTCTGACCATGACCATCATGGAGATACTTCTGAACTCCTTGCTGCCTCCTCGGCTTAGGTAACCAAGGTGGGGCTACAAGAATCGTGTTCCTCAGATCCAGAGCCTGGAAACAACTCATAGGTATAGGTTGGCTCCATTCCCTGAGGTGAAAAGGGGACCAAAGCTCCTGTCTTCACTGACTCTTTCAGTCCAGGGCAGAGGACACCCACATGCTCAGATACAGCCATTTCCAGGCCACTGCTCAAGCAAAGCTGAGCCATTTTTCTGCCGTTCCTTACACTGCCAGGAAAAAAGAGAGTAAAGGAGCACAGCTGGATTCTGGGCAAATACTGAGGTGAAATCCCAGCCTGTATTAGTCCTTTGTGCCCATATTTCTACAAAAAGGGCACTTAATTGTGCAACCCAGAAGACAGCACTGGCAGGACACTGAAAGTTAGCACAGGACCTTGCCAACTGCGCCGTGTTTGTGGAGGGAGGACTGCACAGCACATACATTTGACTTTTGGAGTGACAAGCTTTTCCAGGGTCAGCATGCAACTGAGGAGGGTGTTGAGGTCACACTTTTAGACTTTGGTACATCAAATCTGCCTAAGTCAGGCTTAAGGTGCCTGAGTCCTTTATTGGATCTATCCTAAAGCGACCTGCTGAAGGTCACGTTGTGACTTAGCAGTCAAGCCAAATGAAGAGCCTTGATCTTATTGGTCATGGATCTGTTCTGCCTATTATGCAATGTTTCACTTCTAAGCAATTTATTAAACTAATCATCTTAGAATATGCCATCACGTTTTATTTCAGTCCTCATTTCTCATTTTTAAAATTCCTAAAGTTACCTGTAAGGTGTATTTTCTAAATTTCTTGTGTCTTTTCTGACTGCAGATTTGACCTCCTGTTCTACTACTCTCTGTTTCTCCTTCCTATTCTTCTGATTGATTCCTTGTGATCTATTACTGGCCTTTCAGGCTGCTCCTACCTGCCCAGCTGAATTACCACATTCTCTAGATCTTTCTACTTACCACAGAATCTCACACCCCTTCTGATTTACTTCCTGTGTCAGTACAGCTCTGCTTGAAACATCACGCTCATTGTTTAAATAGCATTAGAAATCAAGGTGAATATGTTAGTGTGCAAAAGATTTACTTTTCTTATGTACAGATGTATTTTCTGTTACTTTGCAGCCCTTATTAAGTTACTCCATCATTGCAGTGAAAATGTTGAGACTGGTCCAAGGGCAGCAGCTGACTACATGCTGGATTCTCTTATTGAGGCAGTAATAGATATTTTGCAGTTTAGTCCACCTTGATTTTAGAAGGTGGGAAGGCAGGATTTAAAGTTGGGCTCCAATAAAGTGCCACAGTTCTCACAGGCATGCTGGTGATACAGTGTAAGTTGATTAAATGGTAGATGTCAGAGGATTTTTGTTCTAGACTTTAGTTCAACATCTATTTAGGTTCCTGCTTCCTGTTAGGGTAGTGACTATTTACCTCTAGTAGTTCTGGCCAAAGTTACTAAATACTTCTTGAAAAAACTGTGTGTAGGTGATAAGAGTTGACTTGGGCATATGTGAGAATAGTGTGAGGAATGGGAGATGGCAGAGATAGAAAAGCTGTTAATTGTATGCAGCTTGTCTGCTTGAGAAACTGGTATGTGCTTTGAGCAAAATGGTTTATCCTGCTGTTTTCCTGGCTTTTCCCCTATAAATATATCACTTCTTAATTGTGTCTCTCCATCTGTTATATTTCTGAAAAGTTAATGAAAAGAACAACTTCTTCTCATTCTTGAGTCACCATATATTTAAAGTAGTTAATTTGTACTAAAAAGAGAAATTATTCCCTCCGTGAACAGATGTTTGTGTTTTGATCTATTGAAATAGTATTTTCTCAGATCCTTCTGGGTATTGTTTTTGAAAAGAGATACCAACAATAATTCTGAAACATGTTTTATGTTAAAAACATTTTACTGCCTGGAGTTTGTGACAGATGTACTTCATTTGAAGAAGAATATAATTAACAGTTACTGTGGTACTCTGACAACTTACCTGCCCAGGACAGGTAACAAATTGAAGGTGAAGACAAAGCAAGTAAAATAACCAGCATCAAACTGCCCTGATGATGATTTTAGTAGAAGTAGAGTAGCCCAAAGGACAGAAGGAGACTTAAAAAAGCACTGGACATTGAAGATCATTTCACTCTTGCTTGACTTTATTTGTCTAGATCTGGGGTTTTTTTTCCCAGAAAACAAGTATGTGAAAAAGAGACACGCTTCTGACTCTTTGACCTATCTGTTTCTGACCTCTGGCAATTATGCATAACTTCTCTTATAGTCAGAAGCTAAATGCACTGTCATTATGACAACATATAATTCCCACATCTTTGCTAATAAAGGTGACCTTTGTTAAATAGTTTCTTAACAAAATCCTCTAAAAGAACAGAGTATGGCTTCTAAACAGATGCAATCAAACAAATGCACATCAGTTGAAATAATTTGGCTGCCATCTTCTGCCAGCTCAGGCAGTCAACTGCAATTACAACCAAGATTTGTTCATCTTCTTTACCTGATACAAGAGATCCAGTCCCTGGCTGCTGCAAAGTAATCCTCCTCATCAGGAAAGGCACAGGAGTCAGGAAGGTCTCACTACTGACAGAACAGTCACAGGGACCATTTGGAAGACTTGCCCCATCGCTGTGAAACAGTGTATGAAACTCATTAAGAGGAAGCCCAGCCTCCATCAGAGGAAGCTTCTCCTGGGATGAAATGCTGTTGGCTGCTATGGTTACTAATGTGATTTTCCATTTATTTCCTCGTTCACTCACCTGCTTTCTCATTCAAACACTGTGCACAAGTACCTCCAGAGATATTTGTTGTTGGAATAGTGACAAACCTCATTAGTGGCAGCCATGCACAATCAAAGAGAAAAAAGATACAAATGATCAGCAATTAAAGAGAAGAAAGGAAAGTGCTGGAATCTTATGGGTATTGTGAATAATATTCTGTCCTTGCTGCTTTGTGAACTTTGTGTTCTCTTCACTTTGGATTTGCATTAATGTTAGTCTTGCCTTATGTCTCTATTTTACACCTCAGTGCTTCGATCCGGCAGAGAACTCCCCACAGTCAGACTCCTGTGACTGTAGAGCTGAGTGCAACATCAGGATTTAGATGAGCAAAATATTGTGGTTTATTTTTGGTATCTTAAAGGGACAAGCACATTATTTTGCTTTTTTATTTTGGTAGCACCTCACAGGTCTTGTTCCCACCTTTACATACATTTTTTTCCCCTTTTAACCATTTCTGATCAGACAGTCTAACTGTATAGTAGTTCTACACTATGAAACTGTTAAATTACAAATAAATTGCATGTCTTGAGGCTACTTCCCCGCCTCCCCCAAGTATCAAAAAAAAAAGAGATAACTTTTTTTAAGGTGTGAAAATTCCTGTCATATTCCATGGTAATTACCGGATGGACTAGTTAGTACAACTAGTATTTATCATAACACACTTCCAGGTTAGGAAATACTTTTTGACAATACTTTATAGCCATAAAAGCAAGCAACTGATCCTCCAAAAGGGTCGTAAATAATAAGGATATTACTTTCTGGCTACTTTAATGTCATCTGTAAAACTACTTTAGTTTTGATGTAGCATTCAATCGAAGCTGGAAGAAATCTTTTAGTGGTTTGCTCTTTCCCACCAAATAAGACACTAAATATAGCAATATTGGCATTCTGGGCTTCAAAAAAAGCTGTGGTTCAGGTTTCTCAAGAATATCTGCTTTTTCCCTGGACTATGTTCAATTTGTTTTATAACTGTTTATTTGGGAAGCATGAGTAACTACAAATCAATATATAAAGTACCAGAAATATTAAACACTACAAAAACGAGCCTTTCACTTAGATAATAATGATGCAGTCATACAGTCATCAGATTTTCCAGTTTGAAAGTTACTGCTAGCTGGAGGACAAATTCCTAGGAAAGGGACACAGCACTGCAGCCTAGGGCATTCTGACTTGTCCCACTGCCCATGCACCTTTGCATCGTTCTCTCTTCCCTTCCCTCTTTGTTACTCTTGGAAGCTACATGCTCAAGGGCTGGGAGTGGACACAGTAGTGGAGTGGTGGTGGCAGGAGAATGTCCAGAATAGAGTCCTTCACCCCTTCATGCCTCCTGAGGACCCCCCACAGGCAGTAGGGATGGAAGTAGGATGGCTACAGTCCATTATTTTTCCTGTAGGTAAATCCCAGGTGACAGTGACACAGACTGCGCCTCTTTCATTTCCATTGTCCAAAAAGCATCAGCATTTCCTCTCAGATTAGCAAAAAAAGAAAAAAATCAGTATTCCAATATATATTTTCGAAGTAATTTTTGGCCATGTGTTCAATGTTAGTGGTCTATACATGTTTTTTTCATCTGCCTGTAGCAAGTATCAAAAGTGCTTTTATGGTGACAGCTTATTCAATTGAGAAGTAGTTCTTTAAGACGCTGCTGTGTTTTCCCTTACTGCAGCTATGTCTGTCTCATCTCCTTGAGCACTGCAGAGGTTGGGCATGATGAGCATTTTGTGGACTGGGAATCTTGCTGTGAGGGAACATAGTGAGACTTAGCATTTTGTAGATGGATTCAATGAAGTGTGTGAGATCCCCAAAGCTTTCAACCATGACAACATTCAATTCCATCATGTCACTTGCTGTGAAATGTGTAATGGCCACAGCCATTGCTCTTTTTTTTTCATGTAAGAGTTTGCCTGTAATTTTAATATAGTTGCTGTTACAAGTTTGTTCCAATTGACATTTGTGTATTAAGAAAAATTGCTTTAGTTAAGTAGGCAATAATTCCAGGAAGAATGTTTCCTCCTGACAGAGATGTATTATCACAAACCTTTACATCTTTACAAAAGGGCTTATAAAGATATAAATTAGTTGCATAAAAGGGCAAAAAGAAAAATTATATTAGCATTTTCATTGTCTTATCTTTCCTCTCCAGAGCACAGCCTATTATCTTGTAAAATATCTCTATATTATATATAATTACAGAAGTTTCAATTCCATATTCTCCTTTAACATTCTACACATTTAAATCCTCTAGAGGGGAGCAGGAAGGGGAGCCAGACTTTTATAGAGGCTGCTATTCTCTGTGGAGAGATGTATAAATTGGCAAATCTAGCTCTCGTCTGCATAAATTTTATAAGCATGACAAAATTTGTGTAGCTTGCTGAGAGTGTGGAGGTAGATTTTTGTGACTATGAAAGTGGCTTGCCCACTGACACTGTGTGTGCTTTTGCTCTACTGCAAGTTTGGCTTTTTCTGTGTCTTACTTTATTTCATGTAATGGGCATAAGGATTGTGTGCTAAATAGAAAAGGAGTAATAAACAGTAGTGATGGCATCCATGCCTTGTCATGATGCTCCCCAAAGCTGCCAGTTCTGAAAGGAAGCCCCCCTGACTTACAGCTGAGTAGCAAGGAAAGGGAATCAACGTCTACAGAGGGTGAAAACGCTGCTGAGGGAAAGATTTTATCAAGAGGCTGTAGTTTGCAAAGCAGCAGTCTTTCCTGAGATGTTCAGTCTGTGCAGACTGAGATGGCTTGTTCTGAGGAAGCTCATGTTTCCATGTAACTGGTCCTAAGTTCTGGTTAGGCAAACCAAAGCTCTTCCTGGTTTTGTGTTCTAACCTGAAAAGCCTTTCTGCTGGAGCAGGCTGTCCTGGCAAGGGACATCAGTTACCACCTTGTCAGCAGGTAAAAGTCTCTGCTGGATCCAGGCAGAAACTGTTAACAGGGGCTTTGACTTTCTAGTGTCCAGAAATGGGGGACAGAAAAAGATATCCTTAGCTGGGAATTAATCTAGGGGAACTGATGTTTAGTAGTAGAGAACTTACAGTGGAGATGAATAATACGCCCAGCTACTCTGGGCAAAAGAATCCCATTTAAGAGGGATGTGTCAGTAGTAAGCTAAGTCCTACGATTAAGTGCCACCAACACTATTTGGTACTCTGTAAATAGACATGTCTGCTAGAGCAGTCCTGCAGCAGCCATTCAGTGTGGACTGATTTTAAGACAGTTAAAGCTGCTGTTGCTTTGCCCCATTTTGATGCTACAGCTTCTGCAAAGCTGGCTGGTGCTGGAAAAGAAGGGCCAGGCTGTGACAAGTGCATGGTTGGTATCTTCTACAACTAGTGCTTTAACATCCCCAGGTGAAGGGTGAGAATAAAAACTGACTTTTTGAATAGGCCTATTTCCTTTGCTTCCTAAAATAATTGTTTACTGGCGGTTTACTGCCTAAAATTAGGTCACCATTACAAGTGATCTTCAGTGCAGAAAGATGAATGTAGCTGAATTTTTCTATACATGGAGATGGAGCTGTGATTCAAAGCCACGTAAAGTAGGAGTTCTGTCCCAAGTGGCACAGGCCTGCCCTGATGCATCTGAACTGAGGAGTGCATGTGCCTGTGTGACATTCCTAGAATGATTCCTATAATGGGTATTGATTTATAGCTGGATATGGGAGGGTTTGTTCATGTTTTCATAGTGCTGTTGAAATTGAGTTCTACAAATAGCAACTACTTTGCTTCCTCTATACTGAGAAGCACATGAGCAAAGAGAAATTTCAAATTTTTGCATTAGTTTCCCATATTGCTTAGAGAGGGGAGTAAGGGAAATGTCAGTTTTTCCACTCTTCCCTGCATGCCCTTCCTCCCAATTTGAAAAAGAGGGTGGCTCAGGTTAATCATCAAAGGCAAGATACTAAGAACCCAGTAAAGGGATAAGTGATTTATGAAGGCTTCCATGCTTTAAGGTCATGAGTCAGAGATGCCTTCCTTGAAATACTTAGCCCTTAGACTGCCTTCCCATCTTTGCTTGCTACTGTGCAGTCCCATTGACACTGGTGGGCTGGCATGTGGGTAACATGAATTTGCTCCTAATGATCATCACACTGAATCGATCTGAACGGCTTCTTGCATTTCTGTAGAGCTGCTTTGAGCTTGAGGGCTGGTGACAGTGAAGGCAGAAACAAAGTCTTATGAAAAAATCTGACCAAGTCTTGGGCAACTGCTGGCCAGAGAGAAGAGAGATGAGGGGAAGGGAACAGAAAAAGCAAAGGTGGGTAGCTCTTATCAATTAATTCCTGACATAATTATTTACAAATGTGTACATGGCCACATGCATACAAACTCCTTTTTTCTGTTTAACATCATGATTACAGTGAGGCCCTTTAGTACCAGTCACTGTATACACACACACACATAGAGTAATACAAAATCATGGCACCTTTCTAGTAATGCATAGCCTGGTGGCTGATGCATTACATATTTGTATATATAGCACATATACAGAATGATGCAATGCAGTTACATATGAATTACACTATTTGTAGAGATGAACTTGCTGCTAAAAAAGAATTGGAATATAGAAGCTGAAACTATATTACTACAGTGTATTACATATCCCTGAAGTGTTACAGTTATGAGACATAAAAGCTAATTTTAGTCAAGAAGCAGCATATGTTGTCTGAGTTCCATGAGTAGACTGCTGCCAGTATGCTTTATGCTAGTGAGCCTAAAGAGAATTTGCATGGCCCCATTACAGCTCTGTAGTTTTTAGAAAAGCTCTTAATGGCACTGAAACCCTGGATAATAAAAGCATTTGTTAAGTCATAGACTTTCTATTCAGTCTCATACCCAGCAAGCAAAAGAAGGCTGTGGGAATACTATGTTACACTCAGAAAAATTTTAAAAGCAAACAAACAACATTTTATCTCACAATTGTGCATCTGCTGGTATCAGGATATATTTAGCCATGTTTATACAGAAAGTAAACAGGTAATTGGACTTCAATGAGAATTAGTGAAGTACTCTGATGGGATTTTTTTAAAGAAACTTTATTTTACAGTGAAAGCATAGTTGGGCATTTTTACTGCATGAAATTGGAAACTGCTTGGATTATGAGTATTGACTTGGTTTATTCTTGTGTTCATCACATAAACAAAATGCTATAAAATTGCTAAATAATGCAAGAAAAGAACATTTATTAATAATACTATTGTCATCTTCAAAGACCTAAAGAACTACTGAGGTGCTGCATATGCATATAATGTTTTAGAATTATACTAGAAAGCCTTATCTAGAAGCCTGCATGTTTATTTAATATTAATTGGTGGAAAAATAGGAAAGAGCAGATAGTGAGACACCCCCCCACCACTTCCATTACACTTTCAAAGATGCTCTTATTCCAATACACAAACATTACTTGAAATAGATACTACTTATTGCAGCTTTTACTCAAGTATTATTTTTGCTGAGAAGAACGTAACTCTGCTTCCTTTTTGCCCAGCAATTTTCCTCCTTTTGTGATATAATGATATGGTTCTGCATAATGTCCTGCACTGTACAGGGTTTCCAGGTGTTTCAGTAACTGCTGACAAAACTTAACATGTCTCTTTTTTTATGTAGCCTGTTATGTTGGTCAGGTGAAAACAATGAACTTTCCTTCATGACTAAGGTTAAAAAAGTGCTTTCTGATGAAATATCCTTTCCTTTTTCATTAAGCTTAAATGTTACCCTTCCTATGCTGATAGGCTGCCAAGGCTTTTATGAAAAGCTGGAAATTTGGCATGTTTTCCCCTCAGACCTGAGTGGATTGTTCATACATCTGGTGCAGGCACATATGAGGCAATCAATTTATCAAGCTTCAGATTTTATGCCCTTGACATTTATAGCTTAAAAATCAAACCAGCCTGGAACTGCACAGCACATTGCAAACAGGAGGTGTATCCCTGCAGACTTCAGCTGCTTAGCATCGGTTTAGTGGCAAGGGGGAAGTAGTTGTAAAGCAGAATAATAGTGCTCTTTTCACTTATATGTCATATTTAGAACCCTGAACATGTGTTCTTTGTGATAGGTAGGTATCAACAATATCATAATTTGATGTCTGTCACACTCGGATTACTTTTGTTATGATCTGCTCCAGGGCAGGATTCAGCACCAACCTGACAAGGGTGAGGTAGGGAACTCCAGTTGTAGCAGCTGCAGAATATACAAAATACCATGCTAATTATTTTTTAGCTTCTGTTCAATGAGTGAACAAATTCTTAGACTGTCCTAAACTACAATGGTAAACTGAAATGGGAGGATGAGGGGAAGTTAGGGGCAATCAGATATGTCAAAATGGCTTGTTGTCTCTAAATCTGTCCAGTAAAAGTCATCTTTTGTATCAGCAAAATAATCTGGAATGTTAAGTAACAAGGAAGGAGACCCCAGAAATGCCTCAAAACACCACTTTGGTCCTATTTGTGGAAAATTACTATAAACAAAAATCTGTCTCCACAGTAGACAGAGGAATGGAGTGACTTTCTAGGATGCTCTTAGTTTGAGATCACAGCCCTTAGAAGCATTACAGAGCCAGGAATGCAAGCTCAATGAAACTTTTGGCCAGATTTACAGAATCACTTACCAAATGTAAATCTCTGATGAAAGGAAACAATAAGAAGGGAAGAACAGTTTTCTGGCATCTAGTAGGCACTTCAGTCCCTGGAAAAATCATTCTTTGTGTTCATATGATTTATAGGATGCTATCATGATGGATTATGCTGGAAAATCTGATACTAAAGTTGTGAAGATTCTCATGTGAAAGAAGAGGCAAAAATGAATCTATATATTGGGGACAATATAAAAGGAAAGAGTCAGCTCTATGATAATATTCTAGGAATACTGATGGAATTTTATTAATCCTGCATGGTACTGACAGTGCAGAAAGATCATGGCTGGAAAGCTGCCCAGTGGAAAAGGACCTGGGGGTGCTGGTGACAGCAGCTGAACATGAGCCAGCAGTGCCCAGGTGTCCAAGAAGGCCAAGGACATCCTGGCCTGGATCAGCAATAGTGTGGCCAGCAGGACCAGGGCAGGGATTGTCCCCCTGTACTCGGCACTGGTGAGGCCACACCTCAAATCCTGTGTTCATTTCTGGGCCCCAACTGCAATAAAGACACTGAGGGGCTGGAGCCTGTCCAGAGAAGGGCAACGGAGCTGGGGAAGGGTCTGGAGCACAAATATGATGAGGAACATCTGAGGGAACTGAGGTTGTTTAGCCTGGAGAAAAGGAGGCCCAGGGGGGACCTCAACGAAAAGGAAGAGTAGCCAGCTGGGTGTCACCCTCTCCTCCAAGGCAACCAGTGATAGGACAAGAGGAAATGCCCTCAAGTTGCACCGGGGGAGGTTTAGATTGCATATTAGAAAAAATTCCTTCACTGAAAGGGTTGCCAAGCATTGGAACAGGCTGCCCCGGGAGTTCAAAAGACGTATAGATGTGGCACTTGGGACATGGCTTAGTGGTGAAGTTGGCAGTGCTAGGTTAATGGTTGGACTCAATGATCTTAAATGTATTTTCCAACATAAATGACTCTATGATCCTAGGATTATTAAGGGACTGTTTTCTTCCAGGTAATATTTTGTAGTGTTTCATGTTGAGTCCACAAGTCCAGATATACCAAGCCCACAAATTTTGGTTGTACTCCATGTATATAATTTCAGCTATATTTGACTAAAATTAGATCATTGAATTCAGTTCAGAAATTTCTGCCTGTTTACCCAAACTACAGTTCCATGAGACCAATTTTAAAAATATGCTTGTAGTACCAGTAAAATGAGGG
The DNA here is from genome assembly GCA_013398275.1 of Promerops cafer. Lineage (NCBI taxonomy): Eukaryota > Metazoa > Chordata > Aves > Passeriformes > Nectariniidae > Promerops > Promerops cafer. The sequence continues at coordinate 321,076 of VZSE01009142.1, forward strand.
TATCTTCACTGTTCTGCATACTACTGAGGTTTTCCTTTTTTTTTTTTTTTTTTTTTTTTTTTTATTTTAATTT
>VZSE01009142.1:321176-346853 GCA_013398275.1 Promerops cafer
TGACTTTTGGACATCATTCATCTCTCAGTTGGGTATGATTTTATATGTTTACCAGTTTTCCGCTGATGTCATATAGGACAGAAATTCTTCAAAAAAGTCAAGGTAACAATCCCTGCCTGGAATTTCATGATATTTGTATGTCTCTTTTCATTTTGGCCTAAACAAGTAACAATTTAGCAAGTATTCTTTAGCATAACTAAATATGCCTGGTTTAAATAAATAAAACCAAAAAAACCTACTAGTGCAATTACTAACCTCATTGTGGGTTAATGCTCTTCCAGTGCCTTGTTGATTTCCATTGATAGGGAGGTAATTGGTTTATGTGCTAAGAAAACTGATTATGTTGGCCAGACAGAGCAGGAGGAGGGTCTGAAAGAGGTAGGAAATACGTAGACCAGAAGGATCCCCACATGGAAAAATACCTATAACCTGTGCAAAATCTTCAGTAGTTTAAATTCTGTCTCTCTTTCATACTTCCTTGCCCACCATGCTCTATTACTTATAAATGCTGAAGGTGATGTGCACTGCTGTGTCATCATCCAAAGAAAAGGGAACTGGAGGAATGAGATATGTATAGAGAGGCTGAGGTCACTGAGCATGGGAACAGCAGCCTGAAGCCTAGACAGAGAGAAGGAAAATCATGGACTGCAGCCAGTGAAGGCTACAGGTACTCAGGAGGGGTTAGAGTTGTAATTAACCTAATACTTTGTGAGAGCCAGAATCTCTCCTTTTCTTTATCTGTTCCCTTACAGACAATTCAGAAGGAGTAATTCTGTGGATGATTGCCTGAACAAGCAGGACCAGGATCTGCTATTTCCTTCAAAGTTCCAACACAGAAAGAAACCAGACACACCTCTGCAAACTAGTTCAAGTAAGGCCTCACTTGAAGAAATTTTTAAAGCAAATCAACCAGACACTCCACAAAGCAGAGGAGGTCTAATACTTTTATATCCTAGCCATTGCCCTTCTGTGGCTAAGTTTAATCTGTCGGTTCATATCTAGTTAAACTATGAAAGAAAATCAAACACTGTTGCTTCAAAGGCAGGGTGAGCTTGATACTACCTGATATGTCAAGCCAGAATAGTTGACATGCAAATTAGGTTCCAAAGCATTCACTCTTTTATGCTCAGCCAGGTGCCAGCAAGATCAAAGGGACCCCTAAAACCTTTGAATTTATTGAAGGGAAATTGGGGAATTTGTCTAGAGCTTACAGAAGGGCAGAGAGGACCCTAAATAGAGACATGGGCAAAACTGCAAAAGACACAGTGATAAAAAAAATACAGACATCTTTTTCCTCACCCAAATGATATCTCTTGGTCAACATTGCATTAGTGAAATTCTGAAGAATCTCTGATTGACATCTTTGATATGGTGATGAGGTCTCTTAGAATTCATCTTCAAAATTATTCAGAGTATAAAGGACTGAGATAAAAGGGCCTTTGAATAATATAGGCCATAGGTTTTTCCCTTTGATTGATACTAGAATTCCTGGGGAATCTGAATACTAAGTCTGAAAGTTCCCTTAAAAACTGTTTTCTAAAATTGACAGCCCATCAACAGAAAGACCCAGAGAAGTAAGATAAATATTTCTGTGTAATAGAATATGCGATTTTTTAACCACCTCCTCAAGTGATACGGAGCTCAGAATAGGTGTATTTTGCTTACTGTTTCCTCTAAACTAACAAGATTTTCAGTCTTTTCATAAACATTGTCTTGAGAAAAAAACTTGTATCATACTCTTAGATTTATAAGTAGAACAGTTTCAGGAGTGAAACAGCACTAAATTTCTAACAGGGTAAGATTTTAAAACATTAAATCCTAAAACCTTAGATGCTAAACCTCAGTGTCTTCCAGTGGGCATTAGGCAAAAGCAACAGACAAAAAGTGCTTTCTCTTCAGTATCTTGTTACAAGTGCATGGCTAAAGGATGTAATTAAAGGTTTAACCAGCATTAACACAGGATATCATACTAAAAATACCATCAAGAATGCATTGAAATTGGCTAGAATGATTAGCTTTTTCTCTCCTAGCAGTGTCAATGAGAGCATCAGAACTGTTCAGCCTTGAGAAGAGGTGACTGAGAGGGGACTTTGTCAATGTCTGTCAGTGTCTGAAGGGAGGGTAGCAAGAGGATGGACCAGGCTCTTCTCTTCTACCAAGCAGTGGGACAAGAGGCAGTGGGCAGAAACTGAGGCATGGGAAATTCCACCTGATCATGAGGAAGAACTTCTTTATTGTGCTGATGACTGTGCACTGGAACAGATTGCCCAGAGAGGTTGTGGAGTCTCCCTCACTGGAAATATTCCAGAACTGTCTGGATGCAATCCTGTGCCATGTGCTCTGGGATGATGCTGCTTGAGCAGGGAGGCTGGACCAGATGACCACTGTGATCCCTTCTAACCAGACCCATTCTGTGACTCTGTGATTCTGTAATATTAGGCTCTACTGTAACTGCCTAAGAACAGGCTTTTACTGGAAAAATTGATAAAAGGCAACCAATAGTTTTTCATCCAAATCTGCATTAAATGTTTACATAACATGCAAGGACTAAGAAAATATTTTTAATAATAAAAAATTTCAACACCTTCCTAAAATATTTGTCCCTTCTATCTATATAGAGGAAGTTTAATAGTACACTTTTTTGTACCATTGCCTGTAATATATTTTGTCTTTCTTGTCATAAAACAGTACTGTGAGGCAGAAGAAGTACTTTTCTCCTCACTTGCCAAAGGGAACTGAGAACACATATCTGTGGCGCATTTTGTGTGTTGTTTTATGTCTAGATTTTAGTTCAAATTTTCCGAATGCAAGTGTACACCATGGCATGAAATCTAGAAGTGCAATTTGACTTATGTTTCAGTGTCTGCACTGTAAGAATTTACACCTGAATGAAGTGAACTCCTGCTATAATCAATGAGGACCTAACCATCGCAGGCAGGGAGCTCAGGGAGGCTTTCAGATGACCAGATGTATTTTCCCTGGAGACACCTCTCTATATGCAGACATTTCCACTGCAGACACCTACTGGGGGAACCCCAAGTGCTGTATAACCCCAAGTGCAGCTGGGTATGCTGACACCTCTGCACCCTGGCTGAGTCCATGACAATATTCAGCAACAGCCCTTCTTGGTGTGCCCTGTGGCTGATGGAGAATGGACATGTCAGCCAAGGAGTGTGTGATGGCTGTGGAAGTTGCAGTGGCCCTGTATCACATGTGGCACAGACAGCTGGGGTCTGTAGGTCTCTGGAGCCCATGCAGCCTCATCCTTTGATCAAGGTGGTCACGGACCAGCTACTGAGTGAGGCAGATAAGGAACAAAACTCTGTCAGGCTGTTATCCCACCCTCTGTCCTATGGGATAATATAGATATAAACAGTATGATTCAGACCAGACCCCATGGGAGTCAGGCACTGAACTCCTTAGGGATTTTGTCTCCACATGAATTATTACAGGTTATAGAGGAAGTCTTTGAGGCAGAATATAAACAAACTGTGGTATACCAAATCTTAGGCTAATGTTTTACACCTAAATAATCCATCTTGAAGTGTCTCATGATTATTTTTTATTTTTCTGAAGAACATTAATTTAAAACACTTCTATGAGATATAGAAATAAATTTGAACTGGCTGTTAACTCTTTATATCTGTTTTCATTGAACCAGAAATCATTTTGAATTCTGCCATTTTATTAAGGAGCACTAACATCACAAAAGAAGAGATAGAGTGGTGTTACATGTACTTTGTGCCTCTGAGGAAAGGTGCTAAATTTGCTCACTCTAGGAAAAACAGGCAACATACTGTATGATGGTTTTAGCACAGGTAGACAGAAAGAGGGCATGCCTCTGACTTAGGTTGGGAGGGGTATGGAAAGATGACTGTGGTGGAGTGTGTGAATTCAGTGCAGTCCAGGATGACACAGGTGTTTTATGAAGTTTAGTTTATATATGTAGTATCATGTAAGGCAGATGTAAAAAAAGCTTTAGAATGTGCAGCAATGTGTAGATAGACTGTTATTTTATATAATCTGTGTTCCACAGCGTTGCACAGCACCTTGGGTACCTTCCCCTCTTCATTGCTTAGGGTCTTCTGTTGGCCCTTCTGGGCCCTGCCTTTCCTCCCAGCTGGGTGCTCCTGCCCCCAGGCTGTCCCACAGCCTGTCCTTTTCCCTTGCTGGCCCCACATGGTTGTTCTCACGCTGTTATTCCCACAGCCTCAGCCCAGCAGACACAGTGCTGTGGTGCTGGTGGTTCTCCTGAGGAGTGACCAGCAGTGGCCCAGACTGACCCTTCCCTCTCCTGTCTCCCCCCCTCAGCTGTGGTGTCTGGCTGACCCGAGGAGACCCGTGAGGGAGTGCACAGAACAGTCAGCACAGAGCACTCCCTGCACGCCCTGATCAGCGCTGACATTGTCCACAGAAACAACAAATGTGACAGGGCCCGAGGTCACCCAGGGCATCCCCGCAGGGAAAGAGGGATGGTGGCCGTACCAGCTGCCCAGGGGAGGGTGCTCATTGGAGGATCTGCCATCCCTCCTCTTCTCAGCTGGCTTTTTTTTTTTTTTTCTTTTTCCTCCTCTCTCCTCTTCCCAAAAAGTAACACTCAACCTGAGAAGTACAGTAAGCCACCAGCTGTGAGTAATTGCCCCTGACAACAACACTTTGTGCAGGTGACCCTGTCTCAGCATCCTCTGTGCAACAAATGCAACCTTGGTCAGAGTTTTTTAGGCCAACATTCTTTGATCACAATGCATTTAATGATATTGATGTTGATATTAATGTTATTGATGCCATAATTATTGAGAGTGAAAAATATTGCTTTTAAACCTCTCACAACATTCTTTTGTTTTTTCCTCCTGCACCTTTACATAAATGCATCCCTGCTCTCACAATGAAGTCTAACAGATTTTGGTACAGGAGAAAATACTGTCTTCATTTAACTCTAGGAACGTGGAGTTCCCTGCCTTCAGTTATGGAAGAGATGTATTTATGGAATATGTAAAATCTGTTATTGCCTGGGTTGTTTGCCTGGCTGATATTAGAAGACCAAGTCTATCATATTTGCATTCCTGGCATTACTTCAGAAGAAGCTGAATCCCAAATGGGTTTAAAGCTCCAGGGTAAGTATAGGTTAAAGCCATTTTCAAAGTAACGTCACGCTGTCGGCACTGATTTTTCTACTTAAGAAGTCAATAGATATTTAGATCACTGAAGTTTGTATTTAAAATCAGTTTCATGTGATAGAAGCTCTATAATATGCATAACAGGGAATTGCCAAAGAGTCCTAGACTAAGGCATCTTGATTTTATCTTCTATATTAACTGTGATTTTTTTTAATAGAGAACATTTATATTGTTGCTATAGGAATGTGTAATCTGGGCCATTAAAAAGGCTGAAATCAACCATGTTTCAGATGGATAAGGTTATTTTCCTAATATGTGAAAATTGTTGCATTTGAAAATACATAATATATGTAATAGAGTAAGAAATAATCACATCTATTGTTATATAATGTCAACTAGTTTTGTATCTAATGTAAAATACAATTATTCAATAAAGTCAGATAAGTCCTGTACTATCAAATATATGCTGACATTTGAGAGAATGGTGGTGTTTTTAAGGACAAATAAACATGGTTATTTGGAATATTGTTTTTAGTAATATAAAAAGATTGAATTCCTCATCCACAAGAAAATTTTTCTTTTCTAGGATATATTTTTTAGAACTCGTCATACTCATTGAAAAGACAACACAATGGCAAAGGCAACAAAAATAATACTTTAATAAAAAATAATACTTTAATGCAAAAATTTAATAAAATTATTTAAGTTTTCTTATTCTGTCCACTACAGCTCATGTGCTGCTGCCTAGCATGAATAATATCCTATAGACACCTGTGTCAGTTAAAAAAATCTAGGAATTATGAAAGCTATGCCAAAATGGTGAAACTAATGGAGCCTGCTAATTAATTTTATATAATGATGCAATGACAACTGACAATTTGACTATGAATTTTAGCTAAGTACTCATTTTTACTTCTAATTCATATGAATATCCATTTAAGCCTTTAAAGGAGACTACTGTATAGAACAGAATTTCAAATGTTTGCTCTGCTTTAACTGTCTTTTAAGATTTTTTTCATCTTGCATTTTAAATTATGCCAAATGTCAGTGTATTGCCCATTGTTTTAGCTGATATTTACCACTTTAGCCTTTTTTCTAATATAAATTTTGTTTACCTGTGTATCATACAGATATATGTTGTGTATCAAGCTGCATACAATGTATGTTTATGCATACATACATGCATACATACATGTTTATGATCTAGATATTTGTATGTCACATAGATAAAGTTGGTGTACACCACTTCAAGTTACTCCCTGATTTAGGGCATTCTACTTATGCTGTGAGTTGCTGCACCTTGATGACATCCCAGGGCAACTTTTATTTCCTTGCACTGAGAAACTCCTCCCATCTTGATCATCTTGAACAGTAACACAATCCAAGAAAATTTCTGTAAATCCTTGTAACTCTGAAGAGGTAAGACTGCTACTCTGGAATGCTACTAGCTGTAATCAAGAATCTTTTAGGTTGGAAAAGACACTTTAAAAAGTTTGCCGATTTCACCCATTAACTCAGCACTGCCAAGTTCATGACTAAACCATGTACCTAAGTGCCAGATCTACATGTCCTTTAAGTGCAAGTGATGGCAATCTCGATTTAAAGTTGAACACAAGTCATGCTATAGTTATAACAGCATACCTGTTCTATACACCTCATGTCACAGAAGCATCTCAACTGACTTCTGCAATGCCTTTGTGTGAAGGTGAATAGGAAATCATAACTATAATGTAGAGGGGGAATTAAATGTTCAAGACATAGCTCTGCTTGAAACTATTTAACACCTGCTACTAATGACAGCCACCACTAATCTTGCTAATTATTTTATGTTCACATGCTATGGTTCTCTTTTCCCCTCTTACACATTTTCTCTGTTTAGTACATGAATAAATCTGATTAACATAATTTGACCACTCAAATAGCACTTTTCAAGATCAGAAGCCCTGTGCAAGAAATGTTGACTTTCTATGGCAACAGGGCCAGAAGGGGTTTTCTCCTCTTTGTTAGAATTTTAGGTGTAAGAGTTACCATAACAACACTTATGGTCACCTTCTTTTCAGTTCAATAAATTCAGTGATGTGCATTCAGTTTGCTGATATGGAATTGTAAGACTATCAAACAATCCTGTATAATGAATATGTATATTTTCTTTTTTGAAACATGGATGCTTTGCTACTCATATATTGACAATTAGATCCTAGATAAAGAACTGAATCTCAAGATACTATGATGGGCCAACTGGAAAAGATTTGCACAAGTGATTAGATTTAGTTTTTCAAAGTCGAAATTATCTCCTTGAATTAATCTGTATTTGGCTAAACTTTTATCATTAGAATATGGTTTTAGAGGAAAAATAGAATGTGTTTTACCTTGTTCCTGGTACAGAGTGGACAATGATCTGTAAAATTGCCGTATGATGTATTTTTTCGTTTGAAATCTTTTCCACACTGAGAAGTTTTTAAAGGCATGCAGTTATGCAGATATCTATAGTGGAGAGCTGGTACTTTTAACTGTATTTTTAGGTAGGAGTAGACAAGCAACAAGAAGACATACAGCTCTTATAAAATCTCGCTGGGGTTCCACAGAGTCCTGTGGAAGCTGAGAGCTAGAACCTGCAGTACTGCTATTCCTTCAGAAAAAAGGTATAAAGTATTTAACCTGCAGAAACTCCTGCAGGTACTGACTCCCATGACAGAATTTTTCTTTTAGTGGAAAAGAACAGCCTGGTCCTTTGAGGAATTTCCACCTTGTCTTACAAGTAATCTGTGCTGAGTTAACAACTTCTTTCACCACATTTACAGTGATGTTAAATAAGGTCATTCAGAAAATGGAATTGTACCGGTGTTAAGCTGAGTTAACCTTGATGAATTACAATACTAAAATATTCCAAATTTAAGAATTATTGTTGGTTTACATTTTAAGACAGAAAACTAAAATCACTGGTAGATTAGAAGAAGTGTGTAAGATGCATTATATTTTCCTCTAGGTTCTAATAATAAAATACAGTCATTGTCACTGATAGGCTTGCTGTGAGTATTTTTAGGCTGAGGTAAGTATTTCTGAGTAATGTAACTGCCCTAGAGTAGTGTGGGTGGGTGTGTTCATGTGGCCAAGACAGGAAGGAATACATAGTTCAGAAGAGCATTTAATATGTTGTATTCCAAAATATATAGCATAGATATATGTTCTTTCAAAACCCTAACTTAATAGTCATGGGAAGATGTTAAAAATTAATTTAATGCAATATCTTTCTATTGGGTTCAGACTTGTGGAAGCTGGAGCAGGACATTTTCATTTTGTATGAGCAATTCTCATTCCAAATGAATGGAATGTGGATCAGTGTTTCCATATTAAGAGATGGCTCTGCCACAGCTCATCTTTTCCATCAATAATAGATACCTGTCACCCCTGGCAGTTAAGAAATCCTAACTGGTACTGACTGTTTTCAGATGTTATTTCAAAATGAGACTTAAGGTTCTTCTGTTGGTAGTTTGAATCATTATTTGACTTTACTCAGTTTGCAGATGCAAACAGGCATGTTATAAATACACATTCATTTTTATAGCATGCTTTATTAATTCTTTAAGTTAGAGACTGTCTGTTCATATCTGTCAGACGTAGATTTATTGGGATGGGCTAAAGGACTTTTAAATCTTTTCTTCTCATAGCCTACCACATTAGTACCATCAGTCTTCATCATGATGGTGGAAAAAAAATACCTGTTCAACATTTCATGACAGTTAAAGCCTATCCATAGCAATGCCTTGATTTATTCAAATATTTTAAATTTTCAATTAAAACCTAATGGTACTTCACTCAATCTTGCCTTAGCTCTGAAAAGACAAAAGCATGACTGTAGTCTACCAGCTAAGCAGTTTGTAGGAATCCCAGAAATACATTTATATGTGGTTGACATTGTGTGTTGTTGTTTTCACAGTGCTGGATGTCTTGCTGCAAGGTTATTTTCTAAAGAATTCCCAGCAAATGCAAGCATATAATTAACAATCCGTTCTGCAAGCCTTTTTGCTGTCCTTGGAGCAACTGTGGTGTTATTCTACCAGCCCCTAATCAGGGCTGCCAGTGAGCAGCAAGGGCCAAGCTGCAGAAGACAAACATCTGTAAGGACAGGAATGCAAGTGGAGACTCCAGAACACTTGTCTCCCTTAGGAGGTCTTCCTTTCAGGAGGACGAGGTCACAGCAGAATTTTAATCAAACAAAATGTCCCATATCCATTCTTTGCATAAGGGATAAAAACTATGCTGAAGCACATGGAGTTGATTCAGGATTAAATGTAGACTGTGAAACAACATGAGGTAGAGTGCCAGTGCCATAAAATGTTAAAATCAACTTGTGTGGTATGTAGCTGGAGTCTTTGTGGCAGCAATTGTACATTCTCAGGAAAATGGCCAAAGATTTTATATAAAGATGGCTCTTGACTATGTGAATCAGATGAAAAGCTCTTCCTAGCAGTAAATAAACTTGCTCATCTTGTGTCTGAGTCATCAAAACTGGTCTATCCATGACCTCTAATTAAAGGTCTTTTGCCTACTTTTCCTATTAGTGAAACATAACAAGTATATACAAATAGTTAAAATAATAGAGTAATACATATCTAGAAAAATACATTCCTATTTTTACAGGGAGACTCTGAAGAAATAATTCCTTCCTGAACTTTTACCTGCAATGGTATTTTTAATGGTCAGGTTTTTTGCTATTTCTCCTGCATGCCCACAATGGCTGTTCAGAGCCTGAAAATTTCAGTCCTTAAAATAACATTTCACCTATGTTATTCAGCACAACAGCCTGAAAATTCACATGAGGAGAAGTACATTTCTAGTGATGTGGAATGCTGACACATTTATGCTATGGGTTAGCATGCATGTCAAAAGAAAGATCTGGGAAAGACAAAAGGCTGTTGTGCTTTTTGATTTACAAGAAATTAAATTATTAATCAATCCACACTTTTATATACTGATGTACATAAAAGATTAACATACCTCAATTAAGAGATTAAGGAGAGAGACCATAAATCTTGCTATAGAGAAGCTGATGAATGTCTAAAAGGACATATTCCCCAAGTACCTTGCAGATCTCAAGACTAACACAAGGACACAGCATTTTACAAAAGGGAATTAAAAGGTTCCTCTCTTTTCTGCCTGCTTCTCCAATGGGAAGCCAGAGATGTTTTTCAGCCAGAAAGTCTTTGCCTGCAGGAGAACATAAGATTATGATTCTGTTTGGTTATGAAAAGCCTATGCAAAAAACATGCATTTGCTAAAATTTCTGAAAATAAATGGTAATGGATTATTGTAACTCTCCATTTAAATTTGTTTTGTCACGATCACATCATGAACAACAGAACATTGCAGCAGAAACATACACACAGCAGACTGCCCAAATATATAGCAGGCTCGTTGAATGTAAAGGAAGTTTGCTGTCCAGAGTCCTCAGCTCTGTGGACAGTTCGGGATGTGAGCAGTGCTCAGCCTGTGGGAAGGGGGAATGTTGCTGCTGAAGCTCCCTGGGACAGCTCCTGTGCCAGCCAGAGAAGGAGCAGCCACCCTCCCCTGAGAACTCCACTGGTGTGCACGTAGCTGTTTCTCAGCGCATGCGATGCAGACTCTGCACAGTTCTCTTAGCACAGAGCTACACCTGGCATCACTGCTACAGAGGCTTCTTTAGACAGAACTCCTGCCAAGCATTTAAAGGAAGGGTTTGCTTGCAATCAGCTGATACAAGAATATAATAAATGATTACTTGGAGCAGACACGTAATCCATTGTGGAACTGTAATGGGCAAAGAAGATGGTATTTGTGAAGAGAAACTGCATATTAAATTGTGATGGTTCTTTATTGTCAAATGTTTAAAAAAATTAAAAGTACAAATGCTTTGGTTGGTGGTGTTGCCTTTGACTGTGTTTTTGTGGTTTTTTCAGTTAGTGTTAAGCTATGTCTTTTACATATAGGAAATATCATTAAAATATTGTTTAAAAATATTATAGATTTAATTTTGTGCATCACTGTGGTGAAAGTGTGGTTCTATCCATTCTAATAGGCAGCTTTTTGGTACAGACTTAGAGTATTAAAATAATTGCTTCTGGATACATACTTTTCAAAAAAGTCCTTGGCAAACCAGGCATCACAAAAAGTTAGATAAAAGTACATACTGGGTCCTCTCCATGGTGTGGTCTGGCCTATATGGGAAGCGTGTGCCCATACTGTGGAGCTCTGAGTTCAGATACCACTGAATGAGGGCAGATTATAGTAAGATAGCTAAGTAGATTCTCCCCCTGTATGTCTGTTCCACTTTTTTCCTGAGGGCTTGTATTTCCATGATAAGGGGAAGTAAAGAGCCTAAAAGTGCTTTTAAAATTTCATGGGCTGCAGGTGGAGGAGGTGTCTGAGGTGTCTGTATTCCTTTGTGAAATGTGTGTCACTAGACAAAAGGGAGGAAGCAACTGAAAACCAAACGAGGTCTGGAGTTGTGCACAACCTTTGTTCCCCCCTCTGGTACACGCCAGATAGATCCTATTTCAAATATTATTAAACTCGAACTGAACTTCTGGAAAGTGATATTGGGGAAGAACATATTTTATGGGGAAAAGTGCTGCAGAATACCAGTGAGGAGAACGTGACTGTGAACAGCAGTGGGAGTGTTTTTATTTCATCTAAGTTTGAAATAGGAGAACACGATAGACTGCTGAAAGCAACTCCAGCAATGCAATATCCAGTATCCGGAGAACAAAATCCTTTTGTTTCCTGACCTCGGCCTCATCAAACAAACCAAGAGAAAAGTATTATTGAGCTGGAGGAATCTGTTTACTGGAACAAATACTGAAGCTCTTCGCTGGCATCTTAGAGCACAAAAGACATTGGAACAGAACAGTCCTTTTCTGGAAAAGAGAAGCAGCAATCATGCACAGATGACAACAAAGTCAACAGAAAATGAACTTGAACTACAAAGTAAACTCTGTCAATAATTTTGTCTCCTTTATTTAGCTGACAGCTGTACCTAAAAGTGATCTCAGTTACACTGTTTTAAGGACTCTTTAAGTGACATATACATTTAATTCTATTTGAAATGTTCAAGTTAAATCCTCTTGTGCCTTTAAAAATGCATGATCTGGTTGAGTGAATAATGGTGAGAAATATCTATCCAAAATTAATGTCAGGTTTCTGTATTGTAGAGTAAATGAAGCTAACTGTTGTTTAGTGCATTCTTGTATTGAGCTCTGGAAGCTCCTGATCAGCTTGCTGTAATATCAAAGGCATTGTTTAATACTTGTGGTTTGTTTTCTCTACCAAACAGCACTCACTATATAAATATTCTTTTACTCTATCTTGATATGCATTCTCTGGTGTATGTGACTACTCATCTAAACTATGTATTTTGCTTCTTGGCTGGATTATATGCTTTAAAAATAGGAAAAATATAGTGTATAGTAAATAATGCATTTTTATGTTAGATTACTTGTATTAATTTCTTTATTTTTATTAAGCTTTGTGATTTTTCTGCAATTTATGGCCACTTTTGAATACTTATGGATTAGTGTAAGTCATAGCAGACAACTGAATTCTCTATTTTTTTTTACTTAAAATCACTTCTGTTATTAGTAAAAATATAAATATATTAATTTAATTATGATCTTACAAATTACATGCCAATATATTATCAAGATTTTTCCACATGTTTATTCATGTTTCTAAGAAGTATGTACAAAAAGACATGAGACAGAAATAATTTTTTTAATAATAGCCCAAAAGTTATAAAATGCACTTCTGGTTTTTATCTTTAGAAAAAAAAAAAAATTGCTATAAATGACAAGATGAAACTTATCCTCTGAAAGCAATGATGCGCTTTGAGTTTTCACAGACCCATTATCATCCTGTGAGTGAACTACACACACCCAAAAAATCACCAACTTCAACAAAACATATGCAATAAATCATACGACCCTTCCTCACACCTGCAGAGAAGAGCTGGGTAAGCAGCTGATCCTTGCGGGCTGTCCCGAAGGTCATCGCCTCAACCTCTGGCTCTCACGCACCACAGCAGTGAAAGCAGGTGTCCTGCATACCTCCTCTTGTTCTCCTGAGGGTGACATTGTGCCTTTTTGATTTGACTTAGTTCCTCTGGCATGCTTGACAGTGTCACGTCCTCTCATGCACTTGTGGAATTTGTTCATCTAGGAGAAAAAAAATGAAATTGATTATCTGTGGCTCCTCTGCTGCTCTCCGAAGGACTAGGACCTGATATGCTGATGGAATCAAGGGATCAACCCAGTCTAAGCAGCAAGTCATTTTATCAGGAATCTAAGAAAAGAGATGTAGGTGTACGCTTCTGTGTTTTCTATAGTTAGATCTGACTTCTGCAATCCCTTTTGCAGTGTCTGAAGCTGAACATCCTCTTGCTACTTAAATTCTGAATGTTATTGTCTCTTCTGACCAGCACTAATATCATGAGCTGATATCTCATATACCTGCTGAAACAGCCCTGACAATTCGTTGTATTCTGAACAAATTTTAATTCTAGAAAATTTATTTTTGTGTTTGTTCTCTTTTCACAACCTGTTCTCCTCCCCCACTGCTACAGAGTCCTGTTAATCTGGAGTATACATGGCAAAAGAACGGGACGGCAGATGGGGCTGCTCCATATTTAATGCCTTCAGGGAGAAGAACACAAGGGCATGCAGAGCACATGTGTGGTCCAACAGCAGTCTGTCACGGCAAACCCTGAGAAACGTGGGAAGCTAGTGCCCCAAGAGTGGGAGTCACAGAGACAGAACAGCTCAAACCACACTCCTCTGGTGCAAGAAAGCTTACTATTCTCATATGAACTTAAGAGTATTCATAAATCTGATATTTTGTAAGTCAGAGATTTTGCTCAGAAGGCTGGAGAAGTTTTGGATGAGAAGATGTGAAGGAGGATACCATCACCTACTGTTTCTCTGGGAGACGATAGTGTGGAGGGCAGGAAGAGTACAAAAACTAGATCCTAGCTGTTTTGAATCTTAGAAGCTGTACCTCGTGGTCTCTGTGCTCATTTGCAGAGACACTGAGAGTAGCACATTTTTTACAATGACCTGCTTTATTATGTTCATACATCCCTTATCCCCAGGTGGTGTTGTATTGCTTAGTGATCACCATAAAATCTGTCTTTTGCCTTAAAAGCAGTGATTTGGCTGGTGGGACTGGGTAATGCAGAACCCTGAGCAAGCCATACAGGTGGAAGATCTTTCCCCCTTCCAATACACTCCTTTCCAACCTTCGGAGCAGTCTCACTGAACTTTCCCTGGACCTCAGTCTCCTCTGTCTGGCTAGCTTTGCTGGCTGTGAGAAAAGAACAGGACTTAGCCACGAGGGGGTGACATGTATTCCTCCCTTAGATGAGCAACTGTAGAAAGGAAAGAAAGGCATCTGTCTGCTGCACCACACTTTTTTTTTAGCAGCTGAAATGATTAAGTGTGATTAAGTGCAGAACTGAACTGCTGCTGTGGTGTTTGCCGGAGCAGAGGCGGAGAAGCTTTGGGAAGAGCCCATGCCCCAGGGTGTGCACAGGGAAGTTACTGTGGTTTCCGGGCGAGTCCGGACTGTCTCCAGAGTGCGCACAAACACCACCAGTCTCAGACAGTAGGCAGAAAGCAGGAAGATGTGTTGAACAGTTAATACATCCTGGGACAGCAAGGCAGAACTGAACAGCCCTCTTCTCCCAAGTGAGAGCTGCAGTCTACATTCAAATGAGAATACCATAGAGGCCCCTTATTAACTAGGGGGTACGCGCTCTTCTCTTCGTTTCTGCTGATACGCAGTTATCACTGCAGTCAGCTGATAAGGTAGCTGATGACGGCCGCCGCAGGGCAGAGCCACCGAGCCCGTGGCCAGGCTGCCTCAGCGGAACCCGGCGGGGCACTCGGGGCGCCGGAGCGAGCGCGGCTTTGGAACAGCGACTGCGTTTTCTGCGCCTCCTGCAGTGACACCTGCCGCCGGCTCCGGGCATGGCGATGGATTGCAAACCCTCTTTTTTACAAAGCGCTCTGAACTTTTGTGTATAAGTCTTCTGAAGACCCGAAAGAACGGCCTCCCGACTGATAACTTCAGTTGGATTTTGCAAATAAACCTACTTTCATGCTCGTATGCCATTCTCCTTGTTACAAAACTAATAGCAACACTACCAACTTTACTTTTTCATGGTGACTTGCAGCAGTGGCAGGTTTATAGCACAGCTTACCGATAAGATGCTGCGTCAAGCAGAGAAAAGGACTCTGTGAGATCAGACTTGAGCTCTGACTTGTTTTAGTGTTGTTCTGCTCTTCATAGTAGCAGAATATTAGATTCAGACTCTAGTGCTTGTTTTACTAAATGTCATGTCTCAGCATTTGTGTTTTACTTGTCTCATTTCTGCTGTGGTACTCTTGTGTTCTCAGGTTGCAGTTATTCAGCTGCATCTTCTGAAGCTAACACGGACAGAAATATAACCTGGAGAACTCACCAGGGGAAATCTCTCCCAACAGTCTATAACTTGTTCTTATCATGCAGCCAAATGACCTCATTTTTAAAATTAAATTACATTGTAGAAGACCAACTTGGTTTTATCAAAAATCCAGAGTTTGCTGATTATTTGCTCTTTGCATAATTTTCAGCTGAGAGTTGTAGCTTTAAATGTTAACATTCGCTAGACAATTTTGCCTGTTTACAAACAATAAGTAATTTATCCTTAAAATGGAATAGAGGATTAAAATTACAGAAAATTTATGATTACCAGATGCACACAATTTATTAGCTGAGCCAGTACTTATTAACATAGATAGTTCCCTTATTACATTAATTTTACATGAAGATATGTGGAGTCTGTCATCTGGAATTAGAACTACATTGACATACAACACCCAGAGTCACTTCTGACAAGAGTAAGCCTCTAAGTTTCTCAACCCCATACTTTAACAAGCCTTGGGCATCCAATAGCCTCCTCCTTATCCCCCTCTTTCCATGCAGAGGTAAGCAACGTGTGGGGCCCACCTGTGAGCAGTGCTGCATCCCCAAGTAAACAGTAAGAATTGTGAACTTCTCCCACAATAAACGTGACTCCCTTTCCCTTAGGGAAATATAACTAGGCAGATGTAACTAGGCAATAATACTAAGATGCCTGTAACTGAATTTAGATGCCTCACATTTATTACACAATTGAGGAAAACTTATGATTTTCATCTAACACTGATTTTTCAGGTATTAGCTTCTATAAGGTCTGTTGCTGAAATTCTTTCTCTATTCAGTGAGGCAGACTGTGTTGGGCTGACTCAGTGTGATGTTTTCCATCTTAATGGTTTGATAAACAGCTCTGCCTGGTTTGTGTTGTGTTTCTGTCCAGCAGAGGAAGTGACTGGGAAATGAAATGAACCTGCACCGTTTCCTGGACTGGACTCTGCTTTGTTTGCTTATTTGATCACATATTTAGTTGTCTCACAGTGTCCCTATAAAGCAGGACAATAACGCTCACCATGCAGTTCTCTAAGAAATCAGAAACAACAGAAGGAAAATTTCATTTCTTCAGATTGCCAGCAGCTCATTTTGGAAAAAAGATATTACTAAGCAAGATTATTAGAAGACTTTTACACAAAGATTATGCCACTGTTATTATACTCTCTCCCTCATAAAGCAATAGTGATAACTGTAATCATAATCCAGTGAATTCCAATTTTCATGAGAAAAACTATTCTTTCTAAATTATCTGGAATATACCATTCACTATTTCTTTCTTATATTGAGGATAAGAGGGTTTTCTGACTTTTAACTCCATATTGGCCCTAGAAATATAATAATGACTTATTTCTTCAGGAGGTTTGAGAAACCAGAACAATCTATTAACAAATATATGCTGTTGTTGTGCCTTCGAGAGAAGTGCTGAGTATATATCCCTGTCTTTAAATAGAAAGCAGTCAAAGGATAATTACAGCATTTAAAAACACTGAGAGCATTCTAAGTAGGAAGGAACAATAGTTCTGTAGTTAAAGTATAAGAAAAAGAGAATATCTGCATTATATTCCCGAACTGGGCAGATTTTTTTCCTTATAACCTTGGGCAAAATACTTCACCTCTGCCTGTCCACATTTCCGTATTTTATTCTGTATAAAATGGGGATTATAACCCTTTTCTGCCTCAGAGAATACTAAAAATATATGTGTGGGGACAGACATCCTGAGATGGAAGGTGTTATCTGACATTATAAATGGAAACACAGGATATGGCTACACAGGCTCTCAGTTTAGAGCTGATCTAATCACACAGAGGAAACCCAAGAAATAGAGTCAACAAACCTCATTCTCAAAGGCTCCAGTTACTACCTGATTGTATCGCTCGCGTGTATTTATTTGTCTCTGGGAGCCTGATTCTCCTAGAATATGCTTTTAACTGCTACAGATCTTCAGGAGGGAGGAAGCTGAGATTCGCTTCTAACCCATTAGATGTTATATTTAAGAAATCTTTGAGCAGTATGAACATAAGAAGTTACCTACAGAAAAACCACCCTGCCTCAAGACAATGAAACACTCCTGCACGTAGGAACCAAATTTGGTTCCCCTGCTAAAGCACACACCTAAGAATTGGCAAATCTTTGCAGCTCCAGTGCTGCTCCTTTTGTCCCTCAACTGCTAGCAGTTCAACAATGGTAGCAATAAGCTGCACTTGGAAATTCTACAGCTTCCTCTAATCTGAGAATCTGGGAGCATGTAATGTAGGCTTGGACTCACAGACATTTACAAGCCTAAAACCTACCAATGCTTTAACAGCCATAGGGGCATGTATTCCTACATGCCTTTATAAATTCAAGCCTTAAAAGTCACTTGGTTGCACCTATTTATTGCACCTCTTAACCTAATCAAATATGATAGTTTTTTAACCCGGCATAGAAAAATGATTCTAGAGTTTAATGCAGGAAACAGAGAAAAATGCCATATTCACTAATGTAGATACATGGGCTAATAACCATCAGGCTAGAATGTGGCAGCAGGAACACTAGGAATTGTTCTTAATATCTTAAGAAGGCTATGCATTGAAGTTTGTTTGTTTTTCCTTACATATATATAGTAATATACACAGACTCCTCCCAATAGTGGGAATGAAGTCAGTAATCTTCAAGAACTGTAATGGAAAAAGCTCAGGCTAGTATGAAGTGGACTTTAGGAGATGGATAATCAGCTTCATAAATACGAAGAGTTCACTAAAGTGAATAGCAATTTTTCTTCCAATATTTGTAGGAAGATGAAGCTCGAGATGCATTCTGCAGGAGATATTGTTACCTTGACAGTCATTTTTGCCTGGAAGTATGGTACACATTGTTATGAAGTGACTAATTGCTATACTCAAACCTGCAGGAAAGAAAATTAAAATGTTTCCTTCTATTTTTAAAACTGTCTACCCTATACATTTAATACAGCTAGAGACACAGCTAGTACATTGGAAAGGAAAAGATGAGCATCAGGAAAAACTCTCCAAACACTGAGAGGAGAGCAGAAAAATCAATAAACACTCTAAAAACCATTACAGAGTGAAATCTTCAGACTGACCCCTTGAAGAGTACACTGTCAGAAAACTGCCTAAATACAGCTAGCTCAAGTACAATCACAAGATGACATTTGCTTATCAGCTCATGAATATTTTTGACATTTAAAACAAAAGCATGTGGGGAATTGGTTCTTCCTTTGCCAACTGGTTGCTTTCTCTTCTTCCTTGTGATGTAAGGGAAAACCCAAACCTTGACCTTGAGGCTTTCAGCTCACACAGACATGAAGAGGTGCTATTGGAATGAAAAATATGTGCCTGGGGAAATAAGTAAACCAAGTAAGGTTCTTAAAATAAAATAATACCATAAAACCCCCAACCCTGACTTCATTGCTTTAAAGTGAAATAAGATAAAGCAATGCCACAAAAAAAAATTAGAAAACTCAAATTATTTTGTCATTCCTGCTTGAATAGTATTGCAATGCTTTGTAGAGCTTTATTATTGACTTATGCTGTATTTAGTGAGTTATGTTTGCCTAGTGATATTATCACATTTATAGAAATAACTTCCTTACAAATACATTAGCACATCTTTTTTTACTAGTTTCCTACATGCCATTTTTTTATTCCGTGTCTTATGTTGATAGTTTCCCCATAGTTTCCCTATGACACCTTTTTCTAGGGCTGATAAAATTCAAAAAGTCTTTGCTCTAAAATACTGAAGCCAGATATGGTCAAAACTCCTATTGAAAAGCTGATGATCTGTTCAAAATGAAACATATATATTTAGAAATATTAACTCAGTTTTATTACAGGGCTTCATTCCAGGCTCCCTTCCAAAATTATTGCTCTCATTTTTAAAATTAAATAGTTGTCACAAAGTTGCTTTAACTTTCAAAAATATTTTGACAGTATTTTAGGGAGTTTTGACAAAATGGAAGTGTAATTGCAAAATATTTTCATGGAATCACTTGCTGGCAGAAGATGATTTGATGTGATTTTTCTACTGAAACTCCATATATGTAACTTGACATAGACAGCACAGGACTACGAAAATGTCAGGTAGTTTTACTGAGCTTGTTGGAATCTGTTTGCTGGCTGCAGCTACACTGTTCTTTAGAAAGATGTATAATGGTGTCCACCCCTGTGGGATCAATAGCATTTAATATGCAGTGGGCTTCAATATGCATGTCTGTGTATCTTCCTGTTGGAAAAGAGTTCTGTTTATGACTAAAGAGTACTGGAAAAGAAATGAAACTTCTCAGATAGCCAAGGCACCAGCAGAAGAAAGACAACTATCCCGAGACACAAAACATCAGTACTACTTCCAGTTTATAGGAGAGCCAGTGTTATCCATCTAGATAGTTAATGTTATTCATCTAGATCCTGCCCCTCTACTCAGCCCTAGTGAGGCACATCTGGAGTGCTGTGTCCAGTTCCGGGCTCCTCAGAACTAGAGACATGGAGATCTTGGAGCAGGTCCAGTGGAGGGCTACAGAGATGGTTAAGGGACTGGAGCATCTCTCTTATGAGGAAAGGCTGAGGGAGCTGGGCCAGTTCAGCCTTGAGAAGAGACAACTGAGAGGGGACCTCATCAATCTCTGTCAGTATCTGAAGGGAGGGTGTCAGAGGGTGGAGCCAGGAGCTTGGAGCTCAGTAGCGCCAAGCAATGGGACAAGAGGCAATGGGCAGAAACTGAGGCACAGGAAGCTCCCCCTGAACACAAGGAAGAACTTCCTGACTCTGTGGGTGACCATGCACCAAAACAGGTTGCTCAGAGAGGGTGTGGAGTGTCCCTCACTGGAGATATTGAAGAACTACTTGCACACAATCCTGTGCCAAGTGCTCTAGGATGACCCTGCTTGAGCAGGGAGATTGGACCAGATGACCTGCTATGGTCACTTCTACCCTGACCCATTCTGTGATTTTGTGATCTAAAACTGTTATTTTATTTAAGTATGGAATAAAAATCCCAAATATCAAAATTAAAATGTCATTTGTTTTGCTCTTATATAGCTTAAATCATAGTTTCTGGACTCTTTTTAAGTATTGGAAAACACAAGTTTATTTTTTGATACACTGACACCAATTCAGAAGACTTTCTGTAAGTATACAGCATTATGGAATGCACTTCAGGCTCCTCAATCAACAGGGGAACAGCTGAAGTGAAGAGTTTGAAAATGGAGAGGTGTAGTAATATTATGAAAGTCATAACAAATAGGCTGCAATGCAGAACTAACATGAGCAAGAGGGTTAAACTGGATTAAATTCTCTCTTCATCTGAGCCCCACTTGTGCACAGGGACACCTATCGGAAACTGAGTCACAGAACATCATCCTAAAACATATGGCCTTTCAAAAATTAGATCTGTTTAATACCCTTTTAATGTTGCAGACTCAGCATAGCAGGGCTCTAGGCCATTATGAGATTGCCTATGTGGAAAATACATGCTTAGGGACAGAAGCCACATGGTGCCGGAGCCAGAAGAGGCCCAGCTGCTGTACTTCCAGGGCTGCCATATGCTAACTAAGGCACAGGCAGTATCCATCCCTATTTCCAGCCACTGTAATTCTTAACATTGGCTGCATGACACATAAAAAAAGTCTGTCCAGCACAGTGAAATGCTGGAGGTGTTAAGCATGATTCCCTACCGCTTTTGGTGTGCCCCACAAAAAGTGAAGAGCGAGAGCTATCTAAGGTATTGTGCCCTGTATGCATAACCAAAGAAGAGTTCACAAAACCAGCAAAATTAACCCTTAGTTTTTTTGCAAGGATAAGATTTTTTTTTTGCTTAGTACTATTGATTAGATTGAGACAATTTAAGATTAAAATGGACAATGATACCCTGCAGACTGATCTTGTACAGAATGTAAACACAAGTCAGTAGCTCCCAGTAGAATGTCAGTTCACATCTGGTCACTAAGCCTGTACCAGAAGGGTAATTTAAAATGTTTCAGATATGAATAAAGTGCCATGCTTTTAAACATCTCTCTCCAGTGAGTGAATATCCTTATTGAATTAAAACTGTCATTTGTTTCTAGCCTTACTTGGGCAAGCTTCAGCTTCCACCTCCTGCTGGATCTCGTTGCATGTTCTTTTGTTATAAAGGTATTTACTATCAGAAATATGATCCTTTAGCAGCAGATCTGAAACACAAGTCCCTTTAACCTTCTAAGGGTGAGCTGATTTTCTTGTAAGACACTGTCATAATTTTAAAAGCACACATTTAACTCTGCTAACTGATGAACTTTCTGTACTGTGAAAAATCTGAGCAGCAATAACTTTTTATTGTCCAATGCTGAGAGACCAAGCAGCAAGGAAAACTAAGCTTATAGCTATACAGTAAAAAAATAGTTTATATTTTTTCTTTCTCATTGATAATGAGATTTTTAAAGTTGATTTAAGAAATCATAGCTGTACCAGAGTTGGTAAAACCACAATAAGCTGCATGTGCTAGCAACCTCTTTATCAGCATTAGCATTTCTAAACAGGATTTTAGGATTCATTCTTTCCATTATGAAAAAAGCAAGGAGGTCTGTGAGGAGTGACACTAAGGAAATTTAGTTTCCCTCTATTTTCCATCCCTCTTGTCTCTTTCTGATTACTTTCCACATTATTTCCAGAGTTCTCTGTCCCTTACACCTTCAGTTCTTAAATCATCCATCCATCAGGCTGGGCAAGAAGAGCTGGTACTGTAGATGGCTCGGAGCTAGGATGTGTGTCTACCTGCCCAGGGTGTGCACACCAATCAGCTGCTTTGCTAAGGGCAAACACAGTAGGGTAAGTAAGTAAGTTCTCCTTACCTTTCTTTTCAAGGGGGGACTGACTAAGGCCTTAGTACTCTCAGCTGCTGGATTCCATTAAATTTTACTAATATCCTTAAGAACTCTATCCCTCCGCTGAATTTGTTTAAAATTTGCGATGAGATCCAGCAGTTATGAGGAGGCACTGACATAGAGAATAACTGCATTAAGCCTCATTTCCTTGGGAAAAAGAGGCTAGAAATGAGAGAATACATTCTCAGTAATGTAACAGAATGGTTGGCTATCACACTACTTCAGAAGCATAACATAGCATGTGGGTTGTGCTGAAGTTGAAAAGCTTAGGTTTGTGTTTGTACTGCTGCTTGCAGGAGGCCCGAGTGTGCCCATTTCAATGGCATGTTCTCATCGTGCTGCTCTGTAATGTGTTCTGATTTCACACCAGTGACACAATTGCCTTAGTTAAAACGAACTAGTGTGACCAGAAAGAATTAGTAATATCCACTTAAAAGCAGTAACAGGTTATTTTTGAGTGACTGGATTCCCTTGGAATGTAAAGGTTTTGTAAAGGAACACCACTTCCAGATATAATTGCCAAAATTACTTTTTTGCCTCACGAGCAACTGTATTTGCTGCTTGCTAGATTAACACCTTCCATGGTGAAATCTAAATCTGAAGTGACTAGCAGCAGTGGTGAGTCACCAGCTCTTTGTTGCACAACTGTGTTTGCTTTTGGGCAGAAAATGGAACAGATTCTTCTGCTGTTCAGTACAAAAAAACCCCCAAAACCAAAAACCAAAAACCAAAAAAAAGAGCTCACACCATCTTTGCAGTCTTTACTTCAGAATTAATTGGAAATGAAGCTTACAAGCTATATGTACATGGGATAAAGTTCTAGTAACTTTATTAGTTTTGGGTCCTATCTTCTCAAAAAAATCTAAAGTATGTATCATTAAGAACTGAAGAGTTATAGTGTGAGTGATGAGACTGTGAACGTTTCTACTAGAATATTCCAAGCAACAAACTCCCATACATCCTCAATGTGTTTTAGTTCTTGGCCACTGTGATTTGTTTCTAGCAGTAATGCTAGCAATGAGCTGATGTTTACATCTGTAATGTTCCCATAATGAGAGGCCATGTGTACGTGCTTGTAGAAAGCACACACACAAAATTGTGGCTGTGAAGACAATGAAACCAACAGGGGCTGTCAGAAAGCCATGTGTTGCACAGCAGGAACGAATTTGTTCCCAGCCAGCAGTGCACCAAGCCCACCTGGCTGCTGCTGTTGCTGCTGCAGCATTTCAAATCAGCCCTTACAGGTTACGCAGGACTCCAGCAGCGCACAAGGGTAATGACTATTTCCTAAGTAAGTATTTTGGGCTGGACACAGCATGAATTTACTGGAGAGATGGAACTCAGGCACCTGGTACATCAGTGCTAGGGGTGACAAGCCTGAGGAGCAGTCACAGGGAGCAGTGCAGACCAGCCATGAGCGCGCTGTCCCCGGTCCCCACGCTGCCCGGCAGCCGGAGCCCAGACCCTCCGCAGGGACTGCGGACACCCAGCTGCACAGCACAGCAGGACAGGGAGACGTGGCTCCAGGATCCTCACACATTTTTCCAGACCCGCCCTGATTCGTAATTACTTTGTGTGGAAAAGCCACTAATGAGCCTTGATCCCCAGGGCAGCAAATCACAGAAGTGCAGCCACCCCACGGCTTGTTCTTCTCTGGGGGGAGCAAGTGAACCTGACCTCCCCGTAAGTAATTCATGGTGTTCAATTACTTCTGTGGAGTTTGGGGGCTTAGATACCTGTGAGATGTTTAAATTTAGTAGGGAAATTTCTAGTAAAAATTCCTAACATGGAGGTGAAAAACTTCATCTTAAAACATTTGTGTAGTTAGCCTGCTGTGAATGTAAAATATAAGGTAGTGATGTAATTGGGCAAAAATAAATGGATAAATAACAAAAAAGAGTTGAGTTTCAACAATTTAATGGCTGTTCCTGCCTGTACACTTCCTCAGTTTGTACTTCTTGAATTTTTGTTCTCCCTGGCTGTGTTCGTTTCCAGCACCTGTATATTGTTATGTTTGTGAGGATGCCTGTATGTGGCACTTATGGCTAATGTGGGATTGTTGCAAAATGTGGAATATGTAAATATTTCTGAAGAAAGTGTGTTCTCTGATGTTTGATCTTTGTATGCTTTCAAGCCTAAACAACAACAAGAACAGGAGATTTAATCTGTGAAACAGAGCAGCTAAGACACTGTAAGTGATGTGCAGGTGTTAGAAAGACAAATTACTTTTTGGAAAAACTGCTTTATTAAGGTTTAGGGCTTGATATGTTTCAATGACCTCAGACCTGGGGGAGGTTCACAAAACTTGGGAAGGATATACCATTGATGGTGGACACAAAGAATGCAGAATTTAGGGCCACAAGGACATCTAGCAGAACTTCCAAGATCAAAAGTAAATAATAAAGCCAACTCAGCAACTGCGCTGAAATCCGCTCCGACTGGGTAAAAGGTAATTCCGGCAGGCCGAGATTGTGACCCCTGACTCACGGCCACCAACTCAAGAAACCCACCTACTCAAAAGAAGAGAAAGACTGAAAATGGAGACTAATAAGGATGAGAAGCAATGGAATCATTAACAGAACCTAGAATACTAATTAAGAAGATAACTATGTAACTTGTAGCCAATAAACACTTCTTCCTTTGTTTACAAAAACGTATGAATAGTAAAACGTTTTGATAGTTGGTATGCTGGCTTTGTGAATCTGCCACCCAGCACCCTTTTCAGTGCAGAACTGTAAATAAATCAAATACCTCGACTCTGTCTGTGTATTGGCCTCTTGCACACTGGGTGAAATAACCTATTTTGGCAACAGGATTACTTTGCCTCCATGTCTACATTCTGCAATCCGACGTCTGAAGTCCTCTGTTAGCCCTCCATCAAGAACTTTTGCGCTCCTGCCCGGGATGGCCTGAGAAGGCCTCCACCTCCTGCACTCGTTAGAAGATCCGTGTTGCAGTGAGCGTGTGCTTTGATGGAACGTGCCTTCAGAGGCTCTGAGGGCAGGTGCGAGGCCTTTCAAGCACGGCAAGGTGCCGGGGAAGACGTCCCAGCCCGAGCATCGCGCGCCGCTCCCACCCCGGGCCTGCCCGCGCGCGCGGGGCGGTGCCTGCCCCGGAACCGCCGCGCAGGGCGCTCCCGCCGCGCGGGGCATTGTGGGTGTGCGGCGGCGGCTGCGGCTTTCGGCGGGGCCCGTGAAAATGGCGCCGTAGGCGGGAGCGGGGGGGGCCGC
>VZSE01009142.1:347002-444908 GCA_013398275.1 Promerops cafer
GATGGCGACTCCGGACCAAAAATCCCCCAACGTTCTGCTGCAGAGCCTCTGCTGCCGCATCCTGGGCAAGAGCGAAGGTAACCACGTCCCTCCGCCATTCCCTCGGCGGCAGCGCTGGGAGCCCGCGGGGGCTGCCCCGGCAGGGCTGGAGAGGTGCCGGCCTCCCGGCCCGCGGGGTGACAGCCCGGGCAATGCTGAGGTGCCGGCCGGGCACGGCAGCGGCCCCGCGAGCCGGAGCCCTGCGGCGGGAGGCGGCTGGAGACGGCTCTGCGCCCTCCTCCTCCCGCTCCCCCGGAGCGTTTGGCCGGCTCGTGAAGGCGGTCTCCTCTTCGGGGAGCGGGGCACCGGTGCCGGGGTGTTTGGGCGAAAGGTGACGCCGTGTACAGGTTGAGTACACCTCCGTCTCCCACCGGTGGCTGCCCGAGTAGAGCCATTGACGTGCGCCAGGTCCGCTACAGGTCCTCGGTGTCTTGGTGCTGCTGTGAGTCTCCAGCAGGGGAATGAATCTCTTGTCTGTTTGCGTAAGTTTCTGCCTTGCAGTCAAGGCGAACTGTTTTTAGTAAGCAGTCGGAGGGGTGGAAAGGAAGGCGTGCATCTGCTGACTCTCCTTTTTAAGTTGCTCTGTTTATCAGCATGGCTCACTAGAGAAACTCATGCAGAAGCTTTTATTGCATCTATTTTCTTGTATGAGAGATGACTTTCTCCCTTATTAGTAATTGCTGTCAAGTCCCTAATTCTTTTCTCTCTCCATGTTCCTGTCTTCTGACAAGTCCCTTTAGATATTTCCAGGATGGTAACTAAAACTTTTAAGCATTGTCCTGTTGTAAAAAATTACTAAAACGTGGCCTACATGTGGATTATTGCTATCTTAGAAATCTAGAAAGTGAGTAACAAGGTACAGATATATATGTTGCCTGTCTCTCAGACTTTGTTTCCTTGACAGTATGTCGTGGTCTCACACTCCATCTTTGTCTCTCAGTTGGAGAGATATGGGTTTAATGGATAAACTGTTTGGTGAATGAGGAACTGAAACTGGCAGCATGGCCACATCCAAAGAGTTGTAGTCACTGTCTCAATGTAAAAATGAAGATCATTAGCAAGTGGTGTCTCTCAGAGGTCTGTATTGGGATTGACGACGATCAATATCTTTATTAATAACATAGACAGTGAGCTTGAGTGTCTTTGATAGGTCTGCAAATGACACCAAGCTGAGCAGTGCAGGTGATGTGCTGAGGGAAGGGAGTGCCATGCAGAGAGACTTTGACAGGCTTGAGGAGCATGCTGTGTGAACCTCAAGGTTCTGCACCTGGGTCAGGGCAATCCCCAATATTTGTAGAGAGTGGGGGATGAGTGGATTGAGGGCAATCCTGCAGAGAAGGACTTGGGGAGTGGGTGAAAAATAGGACATGAGGCAGTAATGTGCATCCTGGAAAGTCAACATATTCTGAGCTCCTTAAGAAGAAGCATGGACAGCAGGTAGAGAGCAGTGATTCTCCACTCACTGCTCTGCTTTTGTGAGACTCCATCTGCAGTATTGTGTTCAGCTTTGGGGCCCCCAGTTCTGAAAGGATGTGTTTGTATTAGAGCAGGTCCGGAGGAGGGCCATGGAAATGGTGAGAGGAATGGAGCAGCTCTCCTACAAAGCAGGTCTGAGGGAGTTGGGGTTGTTGAGCCTGGAGAAGGCTCTGTTCAGAGATCTCATTGTGGCCTTTCAGTGCTTAGAGAGGACTTATAAGACAGACATGTTTTACCAGGGCCTAAAGTGACAGACCAAGAGGTAATAGCTTTAAATAGTTATAGGGTATGTTTAGATTGGACACAGAAGAAACTTTTTACAGTCGGGGTTGTGAGGCACTGGAACAGGTTGCCCAGGGGAGTTGAGAATCCCATCCCTGCAAGTGTTCAAGAGAAGATTGAATGGGGCTTTGAGCAACATGATCAAGTGAAAGATGTCCCTGCCCATGTCAGGGGAAGCAGACTAGATGGTCTTGGAAGGTCCCATTCAGCCCAAGCCATTTTGTGATTCTGTGATTCATCTGAGAACCTTGGTAAAATTGGTAGGAAATTGGAATATTTGTCTTCACTGTACTGTTGAGTAGGGACTCCTTCACAGAAAACACTCCATGTAACTAAGATCTTAAGGGTCTTTTTCAACCTAAATAACTCTATGATCAACAGCTGTTGATTACTGTGTTTTATTTTTCAAAATCTTTTCCTTCTCCATTGGATTTTTAAGTCTTCTGCAAGGCAATAATTTTTTTTTTTTCCTAGAATCTGTAGTATTTCTGTGTCAGGAATTCCTGTTGTAAGATTTTGTCACGGTGTGGCAAATTTCTACTCTTCTCCTATCTCCACCAAATCAGCAGTAACTTCTAAACTGTTTAATGCCTCTTGTGTTCTTCTATAACCACGTTTCCATTAGCAAGTGTTTTAACTGTATTTTAAAGGGTGCTTTATGTTCTTTGGAAACTTTTTTCTGATAGAATTGGTATATGTTCTCGTTTAAGAGTATTTCAAACATTTGCTTCCAGAAATCTCAAATTATTGTGCTAGTTGCTAGTTCTATTTCCAAAAACAAATATAAAAAAAATTGGGAAATAGATTATATTGCTTTAGTGGATGCCTTTTCAAGGACATTATTTCTATAATGTCTAGTCCTGTTTTCTTCTAGACTCCTTTTTCTTAGATTTGGAGTCTAATCTAAACTCAATCTAAGCTTTCTTCTTAGTGTTATCTAGGTCTGTGATACTTAAAAAAGTTAAACAGAGCATGAGAACAGAAATGGAAACGTCTGATGATCAACTGAAATATGAATATTGAGGTGAGATGGCTCACTTCTAGCAACTTAGGATCTAGCTTTTTTTTGAAGTCGTAGTGTCGATACCTCTCTGTATCTCTTGACTGGAAGAATAATTTTATTTACAAGCAGTATGTGCAAAAACACGCAAGAGAACTGGGTATTTTTATTTTTTTAAATAAACGTTGAACCTGTTCCTGTGTGTTGGAATTCTGATAATGTAACTAAAAATGAAAGTGGAGGTTTTGGCCAAAAGCACAGTACGTTTCTGTGTGCAGCCTGTAGCCTGCTCATCTGCACACTTGAGGATTATCTGAGGACTTCTTTGAAGTGACAGCTTAAAAAAACAGGTGGGTTGTCTGCCACATTTATCACCCATGTTTTTATGCATGTGACAGATAGGAAGCCTGTTCTTACTTTGCTCTTTATTCCTATGTTAGAGGGCATGCTAGCACTGAAACCTCACCCTTCTGAGACAGGATTTCCCTTGAAGCAGTCAACTGTAGCACATGTGTTAGCTCAGCTGTAGACTTCATGTGCAGAGAGACTGATAAATCAAAAATTCTCTGAAAGTCTCAGTCATGAAAGGTGTGTGTGGTGGTTTTTCCCCCACCCCGATACCTATGTCCAAGGAATATGTAAAAGACAAGGAAGGAATTTTGTTAGCACTAGCATCCCCTGAGTCGAGGAAGATGCCTGTATCTGAAGGTGGTAACGAATCCACTGGACAAGCTATTTAGCATCTTGCTGTTTTTCAGGCTTGTAATTCTTGTTCCTTTCAGCACAGGATAAGTTTGAGGTAAGATATTAGTGTGTGGTTAGTGGTCTGTGTGCAGCTTCTCTGCTCCTTGTGTACGGTGAAGTTAGGCTGCTTTGTATATACACATCCTCTTTTTTTTTAAGCAAACTGTACAAGCGTTATAAGTTTAGTCTTCGGAAAGTAATTTGTGATGTTCAAGTACTCCTGTAGAGTTCAGGGACAAAACCGTTAGACACTTAAGAGATCTTTACATTTGGCAGAGAAATCTCTACTAACAATTTAAAACAAGAAGCTGAAAACATCCATCTTAAACCATTTGTGTAGTTAATCTGCTGTGAATGTGACGTATGAGGTACTGATGAAATTGGGTGAAATTTAATTGGTAAATAATAAAGGAATTGATGTTCAATGATTTAATGGTTGTTCCTGCCTGTGCATTCCCTGAGTTTCTACTTGAGAATTTTTGTTCTCCCTTTGTTCCTTCTCAGCATTTGTGTGTTATGTTTGTGCAGAAGCTACAGCTTCAGGAGGAGCTGAAGGGTTCTGTTTATATAATGTCTGTGTGATAATTGTTCACTTAAGGCTAACGTGGGATTACTCTCATTCCAGGTCTACATTGTGCAATGTCTGAAGTCTTCCATAAACCCTCATCAAGGAATTTTTTGCTTCTGCCCATGATGGCCTTAGAAGGCTTCCACCTTCTCTGCTAGTTAAAGATTTATGTTGAAGTGAATTTGTGGTTTGATGGACTGTGACTTCAGGCTCTCAGTGGTGGAGCCATCTTCTCTCTCTTGACCCATTTAGGATCATCCCCTAAGTAGACTGCTTGCTTTGTTTCCAGAACCAGTGAGCTGCATAGGCCTAGTTACTGGGATTTACTTCTTTGCAAACAGCTCTGCCTTTGAGAAATTCATTACAAGGTCTCCTGAGTGATGTGGAAGAACTGTTTAGTTGTTCATTTGGTTTTTTTAAATTATATACCTAAACTTTTTTTCTCCTAAAACTAGTGTTTGAAAGCTGTTTGTTGCTGTGCTCTAGCCAGTCCTCAAGGAGGGGTGTAAAGCTTGGCATGGTGCTGTGTGTCTGCAGTCAGCCACTGTGATTGCTTTGGGTTCTCTGCCCCTGCAGTTGGAGCCATTGCTGACCTCTCTCTTCCACATGTTCTCCTAGTGTCCAAGAATTACTGTACTGGCTTTATATTATCTTCTGTGGTTTTCCAGGCTATGCACTCACTTTTATACTTACACCTGATCTTGCAGGGAGCTTGCTTACCTGTGCAGTAATTTCTATAATTTTCTTTTTCCCCCCGTGTTTGTAGGCTCCAGCAGTTATACAGGATTGCATGCCTCTCTTCAGATAGTGATTCTAGTCCTTCTGACAAAGAACTTCTTGTTCTTAGCTATCTTTCACAAACCTCCTGGTAATCTTAAAACTCTGAGAACTCTTAGTGCCTCCAATGGAAACAAATGGTATTGCTGTAAATCTTCAAGCTAAATCTATTTGAGTTTGAAACCTAAAAAGATTTTTGTATGCCAAAGTACTATTGGAGGTGTGCATGCTCTAGAAAGTAAAGTAGTATTTCAGTCTTTGGGGAGCAGTTTGCTACCTGAAGTCCATGCTGTGGCCTCAATTTAATCTCTAGAGTGTCAGTGGCAGTTTTGTTATTGCTGTTCAAATTTGGTTTTTTAAACTCTGAATTATTGGAATAGATGTTAGAATTTCATGTTGGGGAAGAAGCACAGAGTTCATTCAAAAGGTGTTATGGAGGGAGTTTTACCTATGCTAATAACAGAGCAGATGGGAGTTGACAGAAGAGGCAAAATTCACAGTGAGGGAAAGTTCTGAAAAGATTATGACAGAGTTGTTGATAGTCCAGTGGGACAGTCCTCAAATAAATCTGTTTACTAACAATGCAAAAAGAGCCAGCCATATTAAGAGAATTAAAGATTAGTTATGTTTCCTGTGCTGTGCATCAAAGTTTGTAGACAATTTCTAAGTAAGGAAAGAGTCTGGAGACTAGAAAAATAGTTAATAATAAATTTAAAATGCTTCAACTAATAACTTTGATCAACAGAAGTTTAAGATAGTTGACTAAATCAGAAGACTGATGTAAAATTAATTTTTTTCAGGAATACTTCATAGAATTGTAGAAAGGCTTCACTTGGAAGGTACCCTAAAGGTCATCTAGTTCCAACCCTGCTGCCATGGGATGGGACACCTTCCACTATACTAGGTTGCTCAAAACCCATCCAACGTGGCCTTGAACACTTCCAGGACAGAGCATCCACAGCTTCTCTTGGCAATCTGCTGTAGTGTCTCACCATTCTTACTGTAAAGGACTTCTTCCTAGCATAGTGTCTAAATGTCTCCTTTTTTATTTTAAAATTGTTTCTCCTTGACCTGTTAC
Source organism: Promerops cafer (assembly GCA_013398275.1). Lineage (NCBI taxonomy): Eukaryota > Metazoa > Chordata > Aves > Passeriformes > Nectariniidae > Promerops > Promerops cafer. The sequence continues at coordinate 352,967 of VZSE01009142.1, forward strand.
TATCTGCCTATGTAAGAAATTGCTCTCCCTCTTTTTTTATAACCCCCTTTAAGTACTGGAAGGCCACAATAAGGTCTCTGCACAGAGCTTTCTCTTCTCCAGACTGAACAACCCCAGCTCTCTCAGCCTGGCTTCACAGGAGAGGTGCTCCAGCCCTTTGACCATCTTCGTGGTCTCCTGTGCACCTGCTCTTAACAGGTCTGAGTCTTTTTGTGCTGGGGACCCCGGAGCTGGGTGCAGCACTGCAGGTGGGATCTCATGAGGCCACAGTAAAGGAGAGAATCTCCTCCCTTGACCTCCTGGCCACCTTTCTTTCAATGCAGCCTAAGATGGGTTAAGGCCTTCTGGGCTGTGAGCACACGTTGCTGCCTCATGTCCAGCTTTTCATCCATGAGATCTCCCAAGTCTTTCTCTGCAGGGCTGCTCTCAATGGGTTCTGCCAGTCTGCAGTTGTCTGGGATTGCCTCAACCCAGTGCAGGACCTTCCATGTCATAACCAGGCTGGGCCTAAAATTGCATATTTCAAACACCGTGTTTTCTATAGGAACAAGCAGTTTTGCTCACAAATGCACATAGATTCTCCTCAAGAACAAAATAGTAATGCTAATGGCATTTGAGACTAGTCTTCTAGTTTATCATTATATGCCATATTAATGCAATTGCCTTTTTCCCCAGGTAATACTTTTTAGTAATGTAGAACATCTGATATGAGTAAAACAGAGGAGATGCAGCAGCATTATTGTCTTGGCAAACATCATATGTACTTGTGGTGTATGTGAGAAGGTGAAAAGTTTTACAGCTTAATTTTGCAACAACAGCACATTGGGCATTTTGCAAACACTTTATTACGGGAAAGAAGTTTGTTGTTTGGGGTTTTTTTTCTTCATTAGGTGTTTTTGGCAGCATCTGTATCTGAAATAGTTTGCAGCAATAATTTTTCTCTGGTCAGCAGGGAAAAAATTCCACTCCTACAGCACTGAATGCAATTCAGAGTTTAATTGTTTTACAATAATTTTGTATTTGTGTTTAAGGAAGATGGTTGTCTGGGATGATGGAGAGCTGACTGGAGAGTTTGCTAATCTTTGAAGTCTTTCAAGAAAGAAAGAAACTGGTTTAGCTAAACTTTCTTTAGCATGGTCCTATAGTTTAGAAATTGTTTATAGACATATTTAAATAACCAAATGTCTTCTTTTCAGGAAACAAGGTTTCTCACAATGATTTGGAAAAACAGTTTCAATTACTACCTAGGTTTTTCTGGACTTCCCCCTGTTCCTGTTTTGGAAACTCAGTTGACCGATTACCAACCTGATTTAAAGAAATATGTAAGAATATAAAGTGAATTTCAGTTCACTTTTCTAAAATTATATGTAATGTTAGAAGCTTCTTTATAGCAAAAATCTTGCTGAATTTCAGCACATCCTCTGAAATACTGCTTTCTTGCAAGTAATAATTGGCTAATTATCTCTTTGTCTTGTGAACTTTTCCTTTAAATTTTATCTTTAGTCCTATTTCTCCTTGCTTTCTTTACAACCAGAGTCTTTCTGTGCATTGCTTCTATATGGTTTTTTTTGTGTGCTGCACTTGTATTTTCTTCAGCTTTAATGTGCTATTATCTGCCTTTTGAAGTAGTTCAATACTGCATTGTGTGTAGGAAAGTTTGAATGGCTGTGTGGAGTACAGATCTTTGAAGGATTGATGGGTTGCTTTGTTCAAAGGAGACAGTTTTTAAATTTTCATTTTCTTATGATTCACAAGTGCCAGTTGTCTGTGGCTGCTTATTAGTTCATTAATTGTGTATTACTTAAGGGATACAGTCTGAGGAGAAGTGGCTGTCTGCATTCCCTGCTCTGATCGGACCTCTGGAAATCAAGTCATGATCAATGTTGTTTTACCCCTTTAGCCTTCAGACAGCTGCATCAGATATATTGAGCTTGCTGTTATGTAACAGAGTCATGCTGTAATAATTTTCTGGTGAAGGATGTTCAGATAGATAGATGGCTGTATATTTTAAGTATGTCTGCTGTCATAATGATGATTCTTTGAGGAGGGAAGCAATTAGATGTGCCTATTAGTTATAAGCTGTGTGAATTTTTATTGTACTGACATATCTGTATTATGTTTAATCACTTTAGGTACTGAAGTTCTTTTATGAATTCATGAGAAATAATCTGCTGAAGAAACACCCACAGCAGGAAATTTTGTTTGTAAAAGTGAAGCTGGACTTGATATGAATAAAACATGAAAATCTGAATTAAATAAAATAGAAAACCAGTCTTGCTACAGAGCTGCTGAATTGCTGGTGCAAATCAGCAATGTATAAAGAGCAAATAACTTTTTCCATGTTTTCAGTAGTGCAACAGGTTTAAAAAGCAGGATTTGTTGGATGGAATTGTAGTCTTTCAACTAGACATCTTTCTCAGATGCCTTGTTAGGGCAGTCTGGAAAAGGCTATACTAAGTCCCAGTGCTTTAACTAGTCTTGCTATGGTTGGTGTTGAAATAGAAGGTTGCTACAGGAGGTAATAGATTTTCCTTAAAACTTCCCCATTACAGGAAAAGCTTGCCCCTTTCCTATCGGCTGCCAAGTACACAGTTGAGGAATTAATGGAACATAAGCTGTTTGGGATAACTTAGTGCCAGTATTTGACTTTAACTGACCATGCAGAATTCTTTTTGAAATCTTGAATTCTGTAATGACATGCTTTAAACTTAAGAATTACACAGAAATGTTTCCTCATACTGAACACTTTGCACCTCGTTCATTGGTAGCTGGACTATTAAATTTTTATATTCGTATTTTCAAAACCTTATTGCAATTGAAAGGTTTCTTAGTCTAACAGTAGAGGAGGCATTTGTCATAGAGATTTGTGACCTTACAGTAATAGTGGCATTTTCTTCTCTGACAACAGAACAATACTCTTGCTCCTTCTGTAGGCCAGTATTGTCAAATACTGTTAAATGTTAATGATTTTGTCCAAGCAGAATGTTTTCCTGATTGTGTGAGGTATTTCTTTGTGTGAATTGGTTAATGCTTGCTGTTCTACAGTTGTATTCTGGTGGAGTTGGACCAGTGGATGACATTTATAGTACAAGACAGTACAAAATGGACATTCAAGAAGAATGTAGGGCATTCAAACACAATCTAGCACATCGTGATTTCCAAATTTCAAATTTATTTCCATAAATTTTTAAAGATTTTAATGCTTTTAATCAGTATTTGACTCCTAGTATCTCCAAGGCAATTTTTTTTTCCATTTGCAAATACTAGTTAATATAAGAGATGATAAACACTTTTAAGTATTTCTTCTTCTAGTGGTCCTTTACCTTATTTCATTTTTCTGTTCCTTTTGTACATTTGTCCTGACCAGCATCCTTGGCCGAACCTTTGCTGCGTTACTCGGTAGTTTTCCCTGAGAGCTGACTGCTCAACTGGCTAAATAAAACACATGAGGATGTGATGTATTTGCACACATAATTGTTATACACAGAACAGACAATATGCAGAATTGCTTAGATGGGTTTCTTTCCTGAAGTAAAGATTCAAATATGTGGCAAGCACACTTGGATATTTTCTTATATACCTTTTTCATTCTGTTATTACAGTTGTTTCTTGATAAGAAGTAAAAATGTGTCTGATGTTTTATAAGGGCACTTGACATGTCTGTAGGCTTATTTGATTTTCAGGTCAATAAATGGGAATATGACTATGCTGTAGAGGCATTAATATTGACCTGGCCCTGTCTTGGTGTTACCAGACTGTTAGTTTTCCCAGAAAGCAAGATACTTGCACTAAAGCAGTGCTGTTAAACAACAATATTACTAACAGAATCATTGCATGAGGAAGAAGCCGTGGAAGGAGGTGAAACCATTCATTTGGTTTTAAACAAAACCAAACCTAAAACGAAGATGCAAACTGGTAAAAACACTGTTGTGGATATCCGAGTGAAGATCCATGGGTAGGTGGTGAACATGAGTGTGTTGCTGTGGTGTGTGAGCTGAATTGTGTGACTGTGTGCCAGGTCCCACAGCATTTCTGTCCACGGGCATGGGCAGAGCCAGTTAAGTGTGCAAATGCTCTCTAATAACTGGGTAGACCTAAGTGTCTCTTTCAGCATGGAACAGGAAGGGCTTATTCACAAATTTTGGTGCAGTTATTTGTGGAGTGTGTACAGGTGAGTGTTGGAAATATTGCATTAATGCTATGCTAAACTGGATAAACTGTACTTTACTGCCCTCTGGTTAGAAGCGTGCCTAAGAATTGCAGCACAGTGTTATCAGATCTAAGCCAGGTACGTTTTTGTTGCTTTCAGACATAGCAATGTGATCTCATGTCTCATTTTTTAAAATTAGAATAGAACTTTAGCATGCTCCTTAACTGACAGAGTTTTTTTTTTCTTTCAGCTGATGCAGCCCAACAGTTTCAGTATGCAGTGAGAGTTATTGGAAGCAATTTTGCTCCCACTGTTGAGCGTGATGAATTTCTTGTAGCGGAGAAAATCAAGAAAGAACGTAAGTGCATCTTGTTCCTCTCTTAGAAATACAAAATTATTTTTGAAGTTAATCAGGTTATTTCTCTGAAAAGGGGACAAGTCTGCCTCACAGATAGTTATCTAATCTATTATTAATGCTTACTTCCTGAAAATCTCATGATGTAAATGCCATTAATTTCCTAGTGAATATTCCTGAGTGGCTATTTGTATTCACAGCTCAGATTTTTTTGAATACTCAGCTTAAACTTTCCTTGCTGCTTTCTATCTTAGCCACTATGAAGACAAAGAGCAATTAATACTGCACTCCTTTCACCTTAATAGTACTTGGAATTTATGAATTCATAGTTCTTCTCAGATGAGTAAAATACTGATATTTTTGAGATATGCACTTCAGGAATATTACACATTGGCACTTCGACATTTACTTCATGAGCATCTGTGTGAAGCTTGCTGAATGAGCATCCTGGGAATTGATGGAATGGTTTGTGACTTACCTGACTTCAATTTCTCTACAAGTTTTCTGCAACCACCTTCTTAAAAACAAAATCACAGACCATGACTTTGTAAGGGATGTTGCATTTCCATTCAATTGTGCTCTCTGCTGCTCTGAGTCAAGTGTTGCACTGTCTGTATCCAAAGGGGACGTGATGAATTCTTCATGAAAAGCCAAATACTGCTTTCAGCAGATTCTGCTGCACAGTAGCATGTCCAGAAACAATTACTTGAATTGTGCTAATGAAATTAAAGCTTCATATTTGAGCTTAGAATATTCAGAGATTGAATTAGGATAACTGACCTCAGTGGTTGTAACTGGTATAAGGTCCATGTGTATTTTTTGCTAATGCAGAGCTTCCGTGACTTGCTGATAGACAAATAAGACCATTAGAATTCCTCTAGCTACAACTCCAAAGCACTGGAATATACAATATATATTTTCTGCCATGCTTTGGCTACTTGTAGATAGCACAGCATATATTCTTTGGGCCTGTTGCCAGTTTTCTGAAGAGGACTGTCCTCCTCATCCTCTTCCCCAACTCCAGCTGGATATATATCCTTCTAACTTTACATTTATTTTGGAGATACCACACAAGTAATGACTTACTTGGCAAAGCGTACTTACCAGTGACATTTGATGCTAATTAACATATCTAACATTTAATAGCTATTTTTCTTATCACTGAAGTTTCTTCAGATGTCTTTATCACCTTGCTTTTCTTTTAACATGGCTCTTTCTGATGCAACATAGCTTTTTAAGAAATCTTAGTTGGAACATGTCTCCTCTGAGAAGGTACTTCTGTAACTGGCACTGATTTGAGACTACTATTTTTTGTAATATATGAAAGTTGTGTGACCCTGGAATTCTTCTGCCTGACTTGTAGCAAATGGCATTACTACTTTTTTTCTTGATTTTATTGCCTAAAATAGAAACAATTACACTCTAATTTTTGAGCAATTACATGTAATTTTTATAATGTTCTTTAGTGATTATCTGCTTTCAGTTGTGTCTTCAGTCCCTTAGATCCCTAAATCTCCTGAATGGCAGACTAGACTTTATCAGGACACTTACTTAAAAAATGTGTATTTTGACTGAGCTAAGAAAAGCAGGTACTTACATTGAATCACTTGCATTGCAAGGATTCTCAGGGCTGGAATGCAGCCAAGATGAAAACAGGCAAAGTGTTTAAGTAATTACAATGAAACAGTCCAGCATCATGAAGCTTTCTTGGTTGCATTTTATAGTTTAACACAAGTATATTTTAAGACATGACTGTTACACTTCTTTCAAATTTTTAATCTACTTCTTTTTTTTAATAGTTGTGCGACAAAGAAGGGAAGCAGATGCTGCTTTGTTTTCAGAACTCTACAGAAAACTCGGTTCACAGGTAGTTTGATAAATGTGTAAAGAGTAAAGAAACTGAAAGCACTCATAGGCATCCTTCTGATGTTAGAGTTGTTCTGGAGAGTGCTCAGGTCATGAACAATATTTTTTCTGGGAGGATGGTTAAATACTTGAATAGCTTGCCTAGGAAAGTTGTGGAGTCTTCATCCTTGGAGACAAGTCAAAACCTGACTGGACACAGTCGTGGGCAACCTGCTGTAGATGACCCTGCTTTAAACAGGGGGATTAGACCAGATAACTTTTAGAGATACCTTTTAACCCTAGCTGTATTTTTAGTATTTGATTCAAGTTATATGAAGAGGTCCTTCATATGAAGAAAGGAGCTCTGTAAAAATAAAGGGTTCATTTTATATGTAAAACAGATGATTTTTCTCATCATCTCTTTTACAGAAATGCCTTGCAGTGTATTGATTTTACTAATTTAGTATTCTCATGCATCTGAATCTTTAAGTGCTCCAGGTCTTTAATGTTGAAAGTTAAGGGTTTGCTGACTTGGATGGCTCAAACACCAGTGTTAATCAAAGAATACTGCATGCCAATATTCTGACAAAAGATGTTGGTGTGTAGAAAACCTGAGTTTAACATGATAATGCTAAGATAAAGATTACCAAAAAAAAATTCTGTGGAGAGTATGACTAGTCAGAAATCTGTTCTCCTCCTCCCCTCTTCCTTACTTGACTTACCCATTACTTTGTTAGTGTTTGGAGCTCAAGTTACTGAGTAAGTTGTCCTGGTTTCGGTATCCTGTGGGTTTGTGTATTAATTGCACTGGTGTGTGCAGCAGAGCACTGATTTGCAGACAGCTCTTAATACAGACTTTGAGTAACATATTTCTGTAGCTTATGTGCTGCATTGCCATTTGGCAAGCAAAGTGCTGCAGAGCATGATGACTAATCTTTGGAACAAAATGCCTTGCCTGTGTTATATGTTTGCTTATTTTTCTGAATGTATTGCAAGCTATTTCTTGGTATTTTACTGCCTCCTCAAACATTTAAGGTTCTTTTAACCTTTCTTTTTCCTCTGCTAGCATCTTGAGTATGTGAAATAATATCATGGTTTCTTTAAAATTCACGCAACCAGTTATTATTTAATCTGCTGTGAGGTTTATTACTAATGGTGTACAATCATTTCTTTTTGAGCATAGGGAAGGGCTTCAAGGGTTATACGTTTTCTGAATCAATGAGGCTCTTCTTCCAACAATTCTCTTGAAAGCAGTTGGGAGAGGAAAAAAGCGTGTGTGAATCTGTTTTAACTTTGTTTCATCTATTACTCCAAACAGGAAAGGGGGTCAGTGCTTATTTTTATGGCAGCCTGCCAGTTGAGCAAACCACACTTCTTGGAGCACTTGGATTTATTCTGTCCTGGCCAGGAGAAGAAGCAGTTGCTGCTCCTTCTTCACCACTTGTTAATCAGTTGCTGTATTAGTTACTTGCAGCAGATGCAGTACCTCTAATTTTTGCTTGTTCTTGAGATCAAAGCAGAAGATAATAGAATTGTGCTCTACATAATAATATAGAATGTCTTATATAAAAATGCAGAGCTTTGGTAAATTATGTTGCTTCATAAGGGTTGGAGTCTGTGTTGAATCTTCATACGACTTAAGTTTGGTTTATATTCAACATTGCTTAGTATTGCAGATCATAGCCTGATCAATATTGTGAGGGAATTTGCATAAGTTTCTTTTACTCAGCTTAATGTCCATCATAAGGTTCTATGCCCCTGGTAAATTCAGGTGCGAATGTTAGTGTCACAGAACTATGGAGTAACCTATCTAGGAACATGCATATTTAAAATAAATAATTTTAGTACTTGCCTTCATTTTAAAGTATTCTGTTTGTAGCTTGGGCTTTAGCTGAAGTTGGTAAGCTTTCTGCTGAGATCTAAAATTGCAGACAGTCTTATTCTAAAAGTCTGTATGTGTCTGTTTGCTAAAGACTATATTGTGTATTCCTCAAGTTTCATATTAACAGTGTCTCTATCTTAAGCTATTAAAATTTCGGTAGCTCTATTAAATGGCATTTAAAGTAAAAGAAATCAAAACCCTCACTTTTGAGGCCTCCCTGTAAAGGAGAGTGGAAGGGAAAAAGGAGAAAAGACAGTTCCTTGCTTAAAACTTTACCAAGAGTTTTCCTTTTTCATGTTTAGGTTAAATTAATGGCTGCATCTGAGATGTTTGAAGTGGTGAATGTGTGTGGGAATGCTGGTAACAGTTCAGCTCTGTATAAACCTCATTCTTAGTAGCTCTGAATTTTAAATTGAGCCTGCTTGCTGATCTCAGAGCAGGTGAGAACTCATGATTTGAACACAGTGGAAGATATTCATAAAATTAGCAATACAGAGACTGCACTGCATATTCCCAGTTTATTCAAGAATGTGGCTCTGAATTAGTCTTATTTATCTGGAAAGTTTATTTATATGCATATATATTAGGAAGTTGGATGATTAAAAAGAATTTTGTTATTATCAAGAGTTGAACTTATTTATGTTTGTCTTCATCTTTCTTTGAAGGGCATTTTGAAAAACAAATGGTCAATACTCTACCTCCTGCTTAGCCTTAGTGAAGATCCACGTAAACAGTCTAACAAGGTAGGTGAGGAGACTTGTTGCTTCTGAGAAATAGTAAATGTGTGTCACTTATTTTAGATGTCTTCAAGAATCATTATCCAGACTTAACCAATACCACAAGGTTGTTTTCATTATATCTGTGTGTGAAGCTGAAAGGAAGAAAACACTTGACTTAAGTATCTGTAATATTTGGTGTAGTTTTCTTACACTCCATAAATGTAAAACTATGAGCTGTCCAACACGTGCAACTGAAGTTGTGACTATATTAGATGGGTGGTTTTTATGTTTGCTTTCTGCTTGGTGGTGCGATGCCTGCTCATGTGATAATGAGTTTTAAATGGAGTAGGGAAAGCAAAATGCAGTTGCAGCTCTGCTGGCACCAAAGTGCTTTTTGCAGCTATTGCTGATGACAATTTGCCGACAAAAAGAAGTTTTATTGCTAAAAGTACTGTTGCTCACTGTAAGGGACTTTTTTTCATGATAATTGCATCAGCAAATTTTTCTTTGCATAAATATGGTTTTCAGATATTTCTTGTGTTCTTGATATTACACTCCTGTTAACTGAAGATGTGACTTAAAGCAATTCCTGTATCTTTTTTTTTATTATTCCTCCCTTTTCAAATCTGTTTCTTTTCAGGTGTCAAGTTATGCCACACTTTTTGCTCAAGCATTGCCACGGGATGCTCACTCAACCCCTTATTACTATGCCAGGCCTCAGACCCTTCCATTGAATTACCAGGACCGCAGTACTCAGTCTGCCCAGAGTTCCTGCAGCATGGGGAGCAGTGGGATCAGCAGCATCAGCCTGTATGCCCTAAATGGGCCAACTCCAACTCCACAATCACTCATTCCAGGGTAAATTTCACCTTACAGATAGGTTTGGAGAAGACTTGCCTGTTTTCATTTTTTGTTTTCTTTCCTCCATGCTCTGCTTTTGTATGCCATTGTAAATTCCACTTCAGGTGCAGAGAAACTGAGTTCCTGAGCTGAACAATTCAGAATATCAGGTGCTGGCATATGACCATATGAAGCCATAAATGGCTGCCCAAATGTGTCCATTTTTAATCACTATCTTCTTGTCTCCTAATTTTCCTTCCCACCCCCAAGAGTTGTGAAACAAACATGAAATCACAAGATGCATTTTCAGAAAGAACCAAAGCTTTTTTGGGAGGGTTGAAGACATATTTTTTAGTAGAGGGTATTTGACATGAGTTATTATATTATGGAATTAGTGCTGACAGAACTGGATTTTATTGTTATTAGTGGGCTTCACAGTACAAATACTGCAGTAGTGATAAGATTATGTAGTTCAGGATTCTGGAAGTGGAAGCATGGTAAAAAGCAGTATTTCATCCTTGGACTTCAGGGTAGGGGACTTGGGGCTCTTCTGGGATCTCTTGGAAAGATCCCCTGAGAGGCTGCCCTGGAGGAAAGAGGGATTGAAGAGAGAACAGAATAGGATAATTCTGTTTGAAGGGAGCTACAATCATCATCTGGCTCAACTGCTGGACTAGAGAGCTGGTTGATATTCAAGGATCACCTGCAGTCTTAAGAAAGAAATGGGCAAGGAGGAATTAAAAGTGGCCAGGAGGTCTGCAAGATGTTTCTGACAAAAGTTAGATATAAAAAAAGTGTACAAAAGATGGAAGCAGGTCCAGGTGCAAAGGACCATCCGGAGGCAGAGTGACTGCAGTGAAATCCTAAACTGACCTAGAGCTTAATCTGTCAAGGTGCCTGAAGGTAAAGAGCAGGTATTTCTGTAACTACCTAAGCAGTAAAGGAAGGCTAGAGAAAACATGGGCCCCTGTTGAAGGGGCATGGACTTAGGTGACAGATGTGGAAAAGTTGAGGTACTTGGTGCTTGTTTTGCCTTTGTGCTAGTAAAGTCAGTGCAGGACACTGAGACCCGTGGGGAAATCTTTGTTGCTTTTTTGCATGGACAAGAAGGGGAAGACTAGGAGTAGTCAGCAGAGTTTGGAAAGGCATGCTTGACCAATCTTACAGCCTTCTATGATGAGATGATGTCTTGGTTTACAAGATAGTTAGTGTCTGCTAGAGAAGGCCACAAGACCTCCCTTGGAATGGAGAATGCAAAGCCCCCCTCCCTTTGGATTATTAGAATTGAGGAATTAAGAGGCTCTCAGGCAGCGAGGTGGGGATAAGAATAGCAGTTGTTTACTAGCATATACATATATATATATATATAAAACAAACACACAACAGTAACAGCGGTGTTAACACCAAACAGACCCAGCAGCAGTGGGAGCCTTGCGGCTGCGGCGCTTTCCCTTGCTGCAGTCACAGCCGGCCGGGGCGCTGGCAGCTCCCGATGTGCAGGGCAGGTGCGGTGCTCCCCACGTGGCTGCAGGGGGCGCTCCGGCGCGGGCTCGGCAAACACGTGGCGCTGCTGGCGCGCTGAGGCAGGAGGGAAGATGGAGGAGAAACGCCGCTCTACGAAAACCCCGGGGCAGCCGGCCCGGCGCTTCTAGCAGGACTCTCAGGAGCAGCAGGCTGGAACAGCAGGGATGGGCAGGAGAGAAAATATCCCAGGCCGGTGGGCGAGATGCACCAGAAACTCCGCGGCAGCAGTTGGAACCGGCGGGGCGTCCCGGCCGGCGTGCAGAGCCCAGAGCAGCGCCGGAGAACAGCGGGAGATCGGGATAGCGGCGACCCGGCTCCAAGCAGGGCAGCGAGGAGAGGCAGGATTCCCCGGAGAGCACGAGCAGAGGCCGGTCCGTCTCTCAGGCTGGTGATGAACTATCCCCGCAGCAAGCGACAGCCGTCCCGATCCTCACCCGGTGCCACCCCGGCAGCAAGAGAGCGAGGCCGCCCCCAAACTCGCCTTTTACCTGCCTCGTAGTCTCGCGATGGTTCTGCCCTTTCCCCCCAGAGTTCCCCTCCCCCTGCCCTGTTCCAAGCACTCAGTTTCTCAGTTCCTCCCCGGCACTTCTAATGGGGAAAATTCCAACCTCCAACAGATGACTGACTTGGTGAACGAAGGGAAAGCAGTAATTGTTGCTTATTTCAACCTTATTAAGACTTGTTATGCTGTCTACCTGTGACAGCCTTATTGACAGACTTAATAAAATATGGAGTAGGTAAGGTGACAGTGAGGTGAACTGACCCTACTAGACTCAAAAGGATTATAATCAGAGGCACAAAGTCCACTTGGAACCCAGTCCCTAATGGTGTAACCTGAAGCTGCATCCTTCATCCCACCTGATGGCACAGAGTGAATCTTTGGCAACTTTGCAAATGATACAAAGCTGGGAGGAGTGGCTGTTAAAGGAGATCATTAATGTGCTTCTCGGAGGGAGCTCAATGGGCTCCAGACCCAGGCTCACAGGAGCCTACTGAAGTTTAGAATCCTGTACCTCGGAAGGAATAACTCCATGCACCAGTGCATACTGCATGCTGACTGATTGCAAAGCAGGTTTGCAGAAAATGTCCTGGGATTCCTGGTAGACACCGGAAGTTGAACATGAGTGTGCAGTGTGTGGTGAAGAAGGCTGAGAGCCTCCTGGGTTGTGTTATGAAGGCCATCACCAGGAAGGTGAGGCAAATAAAACTTCTCACTGCTCAGTGCTGATGAGGACACATCTGAAATGCGGTGTCCAGTTATAGTGCAAAGAAAAGATATAGGCTGGAAGGAGGAGTCTGGAGAAGGAAGCACTAAACCATTTAAGGGATTGAAGCATCTGACATATAAGGGGAAGCTGAGTGAGACCTGGAGTTGTTCAGCCTGGAGAAGAAAAGTCTTCGTATCTTACCTATGTAATGGTATGACAAGGGGCATAGAGAAGACTGAGCTAGAATGTTTTGGGTCAGGGAAAGAACAAAAGGTAACTGGCAAAATTTGTGAGTTGTGAATCACAGTTAATCAAAAGGGGAAAAAAAAACCTTTTTGCATTAAGATGGGGATGTATGCTTGAGGACAGGGGCATATTGTGAAACACTGAACACCTCCAGAGAGGTTGTGTAGTCTCCATGCTTGAAAATATTAAAAACATGACTTGAACAATGCACCAGCTAACCTTCTGTAGTTGATCTGCTTTGATCAGAAGGGTTGTAAGAGGTGATCTCCAGAGGTCACTTCTAGCCTCAATTATTATATAATACTGATACAATATAGAAAGATATGTCAGTGAGGTTATTTCTTATATCTGCTTGCTTAAAAATACCAGCAGAACTTACCCTCTTTCTGGCATATTCTTGTTCTGACCTGTTCATACTGTTCCATTTTGTTGCAATTTCACTGTGCTCTTTAGCCTGTGAGCTGAACAACCCAAATTAAAGCTTTCTGTGAGCTTCATTCCTCCTGAACTTCTTTTTATACCTGTTTTTCTTTTTTCTAGAGTTACATTCTTCTGAACAGTGAAAATTCAGTGTTGTACTCTGAGGCCTTACTAATGCTAAACACAGCAGAGCTCAGTCTTCAGCACTGAGACTGGCTGTTCTCAGGACAGCTGGCCTCCTGAGCTGGTAGACATGGACAGGGAGCAGAATGGACCCACTCTAATCTAGGAGGAAGAAGTTACTGACCTGCTGACCCACTTAGATGCTCACAAGTGTGTGGGAGTGGATGGGATTTGTCCTAGAGTGATGAGGGAGCTGGTGGAAGAGCTCACCAAGATGCTGTCCATCATTAATCAGTCCTGGCTAACCAGGGAGGTCTTGGACAGCTGGAGCTTGGCCAATGTGACATTTTTTCACCGTCAAGACTTTTCCTTTGTGAAAAGAATTTAGAAGTTTTAAAGGAAGGGAAATTGGAACTTGTCTAAATATTCCCTCCTTGATTACATTTTCAGGCACTTGATACAAACTATCTCAAAGAGTAGAGTAGCTGGAAAGTGAACTTTATCCTCTTTCTCAGTTTTCCTTTGACATGTAACTACAGCTTCAGGTAATAACAAAACTTAAATATGTAGGTTTTTCTACTATTACTATGTTTATTATTCTTGTAGTACCTTCACTTTTAACCTATTTCAGTATAATTACACATTTCATCAAAGTTAATCTTTGATATGAAATCATGTATGTCAAACTTTCACTTCCCTTTTCCGCAGGTTGGGGGGTTTTTTTGAAAGTGTAGGCTTACAGGAAGAAATAAATGGCTTTGTGTTCTCTACCCTTTTTTTAAGGTTCCTTTATTAAACCACCATTCCCCCCACCCCCAACAAAACATCTGAAAAACTTGGGGCATTTTTCAAAATTTGCATCACTCTACACCATGTAATGGTTATAGAATGGAAGTTTTTAAAAGTGTTTGTTCATTTTATCCTTTTAGACAATCCTATCAAGCTCCGGGTGTTGGGGATTGCCTCCGTCAGCAGCTGGGATCACGTCTTGCATGGACTTTAACTGCAAGCCAGCCTTCTTTACAAAGCACTACCTCAAAAGGCTTTTCAAATGCTGTCTCTCGTGGTGTGCCAAGGTCTAGGCGAGAAGGAGATACAAGTGGTGAGCAAAGATGTATTTGTTAAAGAGAATGTTTGGTTTTTTTTATTTTATGGTTGTTACCTATATCCTCCATTATCTTTTAAATTACTTTGGAATCATAGCATGTTGATTTTTTTGAAGAGTGTTTTTCTAGAATGTGCTTAATAGAAGGATAGAAGCAAATATGCAAGACTAGTATATTTGGCCACAATCTCTTTGGCTGGTTGTTAATTTCTTTTTGCACTGGTTAGTTTGATTGTGATCTGGTCCTCTTAAAAGACTGAGTTCATTCCAGTGTTTGTCATAGTTAAGTGATTGTGACATGTGAGCAATGATCATTCTTTTGATGATCAGAAGATGCTACTGTTTTTAGAGTCAGAAAGAGCTCAGTAAACAGAACTTGTTGAAATTCTCATCTGTTTGTGGTTCTGTGTCTTTCAGAACTTGGAAATGTGAACAGGAATATAGAGCTCTTAAACATGTTTCTTCTTTAGATTAACATACTGTTTACATGGGTTGTATTTAGAACAAGTGACATAAAATCAATAAAATAAAAAATATAAATATAGAGTCATGAAATCACAGAATGGTTTGAGTTGGAAGGTACCTTAAAGATCATCTTGTTCCAACTTTCCTGCTGTGGACAGGGACACCTTCCAGTAGACCAAGTTGCTCAGAGAGCCGTCCAGCCTATCCTTGAGCACTTCCAATAATGGGGTATCCACAAGTGCTCTGGGAAACCTGTTCCAGTGTCTCATCAGCACTCACAGTAAAGAATTTCTTCCTAAATTCCTAATACTGCTAATTTGCATCCATGATTAAGTGCCTGTAAACTTGAAGCTGATGCCTAGAGGATCTAGTCTGAATTTATACAAGTGTAACTTAAGGAGGAATTGTTTAACAGGTGATCTCTGTTGCAGCTCTTACTGTAAAAATGTTCTGAATAAGTGAGCTGATGGCAGATGTTGTCATCCCATAGCACTGTTATTCTCTGGCAAGGAAAGATAAGAGATCCAGGCTTTTGTTTGTGGTGTTTTGTTTTGTTTTTAACTTCTATACAAATAAGCATGGATATTAAGGAACTAAAATATAGCCTGTCTGCCAGCCTCTGCATTTTTGAGTAGCAGTGTACAAAGCACTGGCTTATAAATCAGAGTTGTACTGGTGTATCTGAGGGCAACATTTGGCATTTAGAACCTAATTAACAAGACTGTTATATGCAAAAAGATGTGTATATGTGTGTATCTAGATGATGTAAATATGTGTTTTATATATGTGGTAGATTTAATATATACAAAAAGAGAAAAAAAAAAGAAAAAGTAAAAAAAGGAGTAGAAAAAAGCATAGGAAAGACAAATACAAAAGCATATAAAATCTAGCACTGTCTCTTAACTTATTATACTGATTGCTATAAAAAGCAATACTTCTTCTGTTGAGTCAGCCAGCAGCTGTGACTTTGGTTCCTGTGTGGGATGAGTATAAGGACTGACAGTTGTCTTAAATGTAGTCACTTGCTGGTGTAGAAATAGAAGTAGGACTGCATTCAGAATATAGAAGTCTATTGTCAAGAAAATACATTTATATGAATATTAAATTCCTGTAATTAATTTTTTTCTCCTAAAGTTGCTTGCTTTTATTTTGAAGTTTTCTTACTGTTACATCTACACACAGAGTATAAAAAGGCACGTTGTATGGCTGATGTTAATACTTGTATTATTTATCAATTAAAGAAATGTGCACTTGCATCTTTGACCATTTCACTACAGGTTCCTAAGAGGGACAGCCTACAGTTATGCATCTTATTGTTATGGAACGAGACTGAGTTTTAAATGGTATCTTAAAGTAAAGGCTACTTTTGCTGAAATAAGAGTAGAATTTAATTTTTCTTGGTTTTTTTTTCTGGGAAAGTGGGTTGTTGGGGACGCAAACTGACAAGAATAAGAGTACTGTCTAAATTGGGAGAAGCATGTTGTAGCATCTCAATTTATGGATAGTTGTTGTTAAAATTGTTTAATTCTTGAAATCCTAAATGAATTTACAAAAGCACATGGTGACAGTTTGCCCAGAAAAGGTGGGGATAGTTTCAGTGGCCTACACAGTGCCTTTTTTGATCTTATGTTTCCTTTAAATTCGTGAATATCTTAGATCTCTAACACAATCCAACCTTTGACTAGAGATAAGAACCAGAAGCAAACCTTACACTTAAATATTTTCTAGCTCCATGGCTGTTAGCAGTCTGATTTGATGAATCTTCTCACTGAGCAGTAGCATAAGTAATTGAAAGCCGTTATGAAACAAGCAGCTGTTCCTTCTGGATTAACTGTTCTTTTCCTAGGTGAATGTAGAAGAGGTTATTCTGTAAGTCTGTTTAACAATTTCAACTGTTTGTTCAAAGAAAGATAAAGTTACTGTGGTGCTTGCCTCAGAACTTGCACTGGTGTTGTGTCAGAAGAGATAACAAGTTTAAGCACTGGGCCATGTGTCGGTTAAAACAGGACATGCCCTGGGCCATACACGCTGACTGCTTTGAGAGAACCACAGGTAGCATTAAAGGCAGGTAAAGGCAATCTTGGGCTTTCCTGTCAGACTAAGAGGACCTAAAATATTTCTTTACAGGTTAGAAGCACAGGCTTTATAGTTTTTATCGTTTTGGGTTTTTTTGGCTATGCATTTAAATAGCTCTTTAAAGTTGTAATCAAAACTAATTGTCTCAACAAATCTAAATACTTGTTTTGTTTTTGGTCTTTTTCTTTTCTAGGTTCTGTTGAAATAACGGAAGCAAATCTTGTAAGAGATGTTTTATATGTCTTCCAGGGAATAGATGGCAAAAACATCAAAATGTGCAATTCTGAAAATTGCTATAAGGTGGAGGGAAAGGTACTGTATGGTGAATTGTATTTCATATGTGAGTAGAGAAGTATATAGGGGAAAAATAGCCATGAGAAAAATGTTAAAATATTATTACAAGTCTGTATTCCCTCTACCAGGTGTTTTGTTTTGTGCTGTTTTTTTTTTGTTTTGGTTTTGGTGGTTCTTTTGTTAATACAACAGAGTAGTTTCAACAGTAGTACTTGAAAATCGATTGGGTAGATTAGATCCCAGAAGGAAAATGTAGCATTTCGCAAGATGTGAGTAGCCTCCCAACTCTTAATCCAGTAGAAGGACTCGTAAGTTATGGCTTTGAGGACTTCTGTCAACATTTCTCCTCTCCAGTGTATAAGAATTAATATAAAGCAGATGCAGGCATTTGGCTGCATTATTATTGAGTTAAATTTAGCAGCTTGAGATATGGAATGGATGCTAGCCGCTTGATGTTATGGGCCTGATTACAGTTATGAGTGATCAGATGCAGATTACCTGGGAAAGGAAGGACTGGTGGTAGAGCTGAAGAAAGGTGTGATGTGAATTTGAATGAAGACATCAAGTAGGGGACAGAAGAATAGGAGAGATGCCTGAGAGGCTTTGCTTTAAGGTGGTGAGATGTTATGCCTATCTGCAATTCAAAAAAAAACCCCTAGAGTGTGATTGGGTCAGCTGACCAAAGAATAAAAAATGGCACTAGTTGCTTTAGTATCTTCACACTCAGTATTTAGACAGTACAGCTTCAGAGTTTAGTTTCTGCTAATTTGTTTTCATGCTCTTGTTCAGATGGAAAGACAATGTTTTCAGTTTTTACTTACCTTAAAAACTTTCTATTATGACAATATTACCTAGTCCTTAAATGACGGGGAAGTTATGTTTGGGCCATTTCATGTACCAAGAGCATGGTAGATGGGTCTTAATGTTCATACCTGAGCTAATTTCCTTTTTTCCTTCATGATAGTAGCAAAAAGTGAAATGTTATAGTTGTTCACCATTACTTTACAATGACATTTATGGCTACTTAATGGAGGGATAAATGGAAAAATTTAACTCCTATTAAATAAGTGAAATCCTATTAATCAACAGATTCTTAATAAACATCTACCTGTAGATGATGCAAAGTTTGTAATTCCTTAACACCTTCACTGAGTAAATTATATTCCATATATGAGTTTATATATGGCAAAAGAAGGGTAGCATAATATATTTTTCTAGAGGAATGTGAAGAAAACTTAGTCAGTGATTACAAAATTGGCAATGGGTTTCGTTGGTTTTCTGTGTAGCTTTCGTATCCAATAGGCTGGTTTAAAGGTCAGAAGCTGTTTTACTTGGAACTTGTAATTCAGGGAGTTTAATTACTGACCACAAGCCAGCTGAATAATCTTTGCTTGAGAACTTTGACTTCAGTTATTTTTGTGAAGTCAGTCGTCTTCCATTCTTCCTCGTTTGTACTTGGTCTGAGCTACTGGATGTGGTGGAGATGAGATTATCTGACCCACCAGAGCTGCAGCTAGAACTTCTGACAAACAAGGAGGACCAAGATCATACCTCCTCTAGCTGTATTGACTGCACATTAGGCAAAATAGTACTCAAAGCATGTAGTTCTCCCTCAGCTGACAATCTCATTGTACACAGTCTGGGTTGTTGTTTTTTTTTTTTTTTCCAGAAAGAAACACACTTTCTAAGGTGCTATTCTTGCTGAAATGTTTCCTAATCTTAGTGTTAATATTAGGTCTGGTGGTGACATTCAGCACTGTATAAGATAGCAGCTTCTGATTTGATCTAAGACATACAAATGTAATAACACCAAGCCAATTTTGTTTGTTCCTCATTTAATTCCAGCGGATGTGTGTTGTGCTCAGTGTTTGCCAAGTACTCTGTGCTTGCAGAATTCTAAATAGTTCTTGTGTCATCTCTTTGGTTTTAGCTGTGGGCAGAGTTTCTGTGTCCAATTATGCTTGCTTGGGCTGGAATTTACCCTACAGAAGTTGTTCAAGAAGTTAAAGCTGTACCTCTGTGGGTAAACAAGAGGGCTAGGAACAGAACTCTGGTCTTACAACCAAATGCTGCAGCCTGGTTCAAGCCCACACTGGTGTGGATAACATGCTCTGACACTAATTGTTATCTTGGAGAATGCCTGTACTGTTAACTAAAAGGTTTAATGAAGGAGACTGATTCCTAGTTCTTTGGCAGCTTCTTAGAACAGTTCCTTACTTTGGTTTTGACTGTTCCAGCTGGCTGTCAAAGTTAAAATTGTCTGTAGAGGTGGGATAGGCCCAGTTGCTGTGGGCAAAAGTCAGTCTCTGCCTCATGGTCTGTGTTACCAGTCAGATTGTTTGGGGTTTTTTATTCAATGAAATCTTGAATACTTGATGATAGTGTTCTTGAGTAATATGGTGAAATGTGGAAGAATAAAATCTCAAGTAGGAAGTGTCTTATCTGTTGGTAATTTAGAGGAAGAAATGTGCTGATTCAGATGAAAATAGTAGTGGTAGCTAAGTAGGGTTTTGGGACTAAGGCAGGCTTGCAAGGTGAGTGAGATGCTAGAAGAAAACCAGAAACAGACTAGAAGAGTTCAGAAGGACATATGATTAAATAATTTATAAAAGCTGGACTTTAACTTGGAAGTTGGGTTCTGCAAGTTTGTGTTCCTGATGCCTAATCAGGCATTGGGTCATTTATTTTCTATTAAAGGTTTCTTTCATATGTAGCAATAACTAATTATTTTGTCAAAGCTTTTTCATTAGTTTCAGTCATTTACACCTCTGTTACAACTCTCATCTTTTCAGTCTTGCTGATTGTCAAGATAAGATGA
Source organism: Promerops cafer (assembly GCA_013398275.1). Taxonomy (NCBI): domain Eukaryota; kingdom Metazoa; phylum Chordata; class Aves; order Passeriformes; family Nectariniidae; genus Promerops; species Promerops cafer. The sequence continues at coordinate 373,037 of VZSE01009142.1, forward strand.
AGTCCAATATTACAACATGTTAATGCAGATTTCTTCCTTTCTTCTGAAGACCATTTTGTTATTGCTGTAATTGCCTAATGTAAAAAGAGTGTATGAATACTGTTACATTAAGATTTCCAAAAGAGAAGGTCTCAAAGTTGCCAGTAGTTTGTTGCTGCTGCCTTTTCAACGCATGTGTGTATAAATATAATGCTAACTATGTGATTGTTTGCTTTTTTGCTGTGTCTGTACTGTAGAATGTAAAACTAATTGTTTCTCAAGCTGGCTTTTTTATGAGAAAGAGGGACCTATCTGAAGAAACCAGTATTGGCATGGCAGATTTGGCTTAATTGCAAACTCGTTTCTGTTAACTTTATAGGTGAGCTTGTCCAAATCTCTCCGAGATACTACAAGTAGACTTGCAGAGTTGGGGTGGCTACATAACAAAATAAGAAAATATACAGACCAGAGGAGTTTGGATCGTGCATTTGGACTTGTGGGACAGGTGGGTCAACTAGAAAAAACAGTTTAACTACAGTATTTGGTCTTGTTTGGCTAAGAAACTACTGAGTAAATGCAATGCTAGAATGATGCATAAACTTGGGAGCTTGAATCATTGATCGTTTGATTTACTCCTTTTGTGGATGCTGCATTTGATATGGGTCATAGTCAGAAGGCAAGGAAAAGGCATTTGCTCTTTCTGGTCCTAAGGATTTGCCCCTGTAATTTGTAGCTGGAAAGGCTCATAAATTCCTTTTCTTAATCTCCCTTTTTTTTAAAAAAACCAGTATTTTAAAATTATTCATGCATGTTCATAAACCAAAACATTTCTTAAATGGGATGATGTCATCCCTGAGGTAATTAATCACCAATTCAGTTGTTAGTGACCTGTGCAGGAGACATTCTTGTCAGGTATTGTTGATATTCATGTGTTAGTACTGCACTAGCTTACATAAAATGCAAATAGTCCATTATCTTCTGCCCTTTCTTTTGAATACAGCATCAAAAGAATATTAATTTTTGTTTTTATAGGTTTCATCATCATGATTTATAGTCTACAGTAACTTCACTGCTGCTGTAATACCCAAAACCACATTTACCGCTAAGACATTCCTGTTTCCTCTCACTTGCTCCCTCTGTAAAACTGGATATTATCCCTTCTGAGTCAACAGAAATGTTATCCTTGCCTCTAGCCATAACATCCTACCTAATCTGCCAAGAAATTGAAGTGCTTCTCCCTTCAATCTAATTTTTCTTAAGAGGTCAGTAGAGACACTGTAGTGCTTCCTACTTTTTTAATGTTTTATTCTGTTCAATTCTGTCTCTTATTCTAAGTAACCCTTCTAGTTACATATAAATAATTATTTTTCTACTGATCCAATGCTGATTTACATGTTGTATATGGTAGTGCTACTGTATGTGCATTTTCTTTGGACTCTCCCCTTATATCTGGGTGAACTTTTATTCTTTATCTAGCAGCTTCCTGCTTGTGCTTATTTTTATTGTCTCTGGCTTTAATCTTCAAGTTTACAGAAAGGGGAGAACTTTAATTCTTCAGTGAATTTAAATGTGCAGTATCTTGGCTTCTGTATGCAGATTTCAGATCCTGTGCAGAAGGCTGTACAGTTAAGTTACCTGAATCTGCATATCTCTAATGCTGCTCATTTTGCTTGAGGCAAGCACTTGTGTATATTTCTATGACATAAGCGTACAAATAAAAGCTTAGATTCTACTCTTGCTGTCAGTATCTGGGCACAGAGAGTATGCCTTCATGCTCATCATAGCTTTTATAGCTGAGAATTTCAGGTGCTGCACACTGTGCATTAAGGAATTTAGCACAACAGTGTATAAAACATCTTTCACTTAATGTTCTGAAAGAATGATTGTGTAAAACCCTGTTTAAACCAGATGTAGAATAAGATGTCTGTCACCTCTTTTATTATGATTCTGGTGACTGGTTTTACCACACAAAATGTCAGGTATTGACATTAGAAGTAGAGCTATAACAATATATTACACATTATATTTTCCTACCTTTGCTGATTAATATCTAAGTTTTACTTTGTTCTCAGAAAATAAAAAGCATAATCGGCAGTTAAGTTAGCTTGTACTTTGCCATTTTGTCCATTTAGATCCAGTTGAGTTAATGGGCATTTTAATTTTTTTTCTCTTGAACAAGCATTCTGTTTACTTCCTCAATTCTCTTTTGCAGCAGACCAAATCAGAATTCTAGGATAATGTCCAGTTTTTCTGTAACAGTTTGGGAAGCAAAAGTCTGTGGTTTGTGACGCAGGAATTGGTACTGGATGTAAATTTTAATTCGTAAAGCTTCTCTGAAAAATTGGTGACCAGTTAGATTCTAAATCCTTTTGGCTACTAAATCATTAAAGTCAGTGAATACTGTTCTTCCTTTTTGAGCAGAACAGTGCCTTTGATTGTTTTCTTAGAGGCTCTGCTCTGCCCTCTATCTTGGCAAGTGCCACTTTAATAGGTTCAAAAATTTACTGGAGAAGCAAGTGAGAAGAAATGAAAAGTGGAGTTACACATAAAGGGATTTCTTTTTGCCCTTCGGTATCCTCTGGAATACAATGAATGTCAAATTTCTTTGCAATTTACAACATTGAGTTGAAGAAAGGAACCTCCTTTCCTTAAAAAAGATACAATGGCAAGATTAATGACTTTTTTTTTTCCTAGGCTTCTTAGCTGCTTAGCAGGAAAGAAGATTTATTTTCTCCTTGTGCTTCTAGAAATTATTTCTGCCTTACATACTCTAGTGAATAAATACTTTACTTCAAGTTCTTGGGTTCTTTCTATGAAGCTTTCCTTATTTTTCCCAAATTCTTTTGACTGTAATTTTAAAAGATCTTGAAGGGAAAATCGTGGGAAATTTCCCCTTAAAAAAAAAATCCGTCAAAATATATATCAAATTAATTAGCTGAAAATTGATTAGAAAGTTCTGAAGAATTTGTGTGTGTGCATGAGAGTATTTTTCCAAGAAAACAAACAAATAAAAAACTTTGGGCACTTTTTGGCATGTTTTAACATCTTTTTCACTTAGTCCCAAATTAATGAGTCATATTTTTAGTTCTGTTTTGAAAAATGTGTTGCAGGCATTTTTTTAGCCTGTATGTTAGGTTAAGACCACTACAGAAGTAAAGCAAGACCTCCCCCAAACCCTAAACTGTGGAAAATATTTATCACTAAACAAGTGTTATTTCAGGAATTGTTTTTAAAATTTATCTTGATTTTTAAGCAACCTAAAGTAGCTGTGCTTAAAATTATTTTACAAAGAAGAGATTTGCTTTAATTTCGGCCTGAATTAACTTCTGCACATTTTACAGATTTCTGAAGATAGACTTTTTGTTGTTCATTTCTTCCATGTCAAGTGAAGAATCATATATAGCTATGAATTGATAAAAGGTCAAAAATTTAGAGTACTTGATCTGGCAGCACTTACTGGGAGCATTTTTTTGAGCATTATGTTTTCTTGTTCATGTCATATCGTCTATACTGTAAATATAATGATAGTTGCCTCACTTCTGTGTTCTGTTGTTAGAGGGCTTCCTGAAATTTAAACTTTTATTACTTCACTGCATACTGTATCTTACATGATTATTAAAAAAAAATCTTCAGCTGGGTCATGTTAAATATGTACATTCCTGTGCCATTTATTAATGCCATTACTGAGATGATATATATACTTGAAGAGTTACACTTGTCGTAGTTTATTGTGTTGTTAGAGTTAAGGTAGCAAGAAACAAGGTCACTTGATAATGTGTATAAATTCTTGGAAAAGGTATATGCAGCTCTTAGGGAAGCACTTAGACTTTGGCCATTTCTCTAATTGGCTTTTATGCTGGAACTTGTAGAGAGATTCCCTTCAAGAAATATCTGACTATCTTGGAAGTGTGGTGATAGAATTAAATCAGAAATATTTCTCCTGATTACTTTTCCTTTTTTTTTCCCCTTTCTTTTCTTCTCTTTCTCTTACAGAGTTTTTGTGCAGCCTTACATCAGGAACTTAAAGAATATTACCGACTTCTATCTGTTTTACATTCTCAGGTAAGTTAGGTGGTACGTATTCAACTTTACTATTTTGTTCTATGTTATCTAATATCTCCTAAAAAGGTAACACCTACCTATTCTGTTAGAATGTAAAGGATGTACAGCAGTTTCTGTTGACAGTGAACAAAATTCTCTGTACATTTCTTGCTCTTTAAATGTATGTGCCCTTGAATATTTTTCTCTTAAGAATTCACTGGTATTTGATGTGTTACATAAGCAAGGAATGCAATGTGTATTTCTAAGTCTCTGTCCCTGTTTTGCATCCTTTTTGTCAGTTTCATCTTGCATAATATCTTTATCATTCAAATCCCTGACCAATGTCTCACATCCTTGAATGGAGAAAAAACCAGTCTATATTTCCAGCAGTGCATTACTCAGCAGTTAGTAATAACAGTTCCAACTTTTTTCCTGTGTGGGGCAGTTTGTACATTTTTCTTGTCCTTTTGTTTTTTGAGAGTAAAGACATCTGTTCTGCAGATGTTCTGGTGTTTCAGTGTTCTACTATTTTTCTGTAACATATAGACCAATTCAGTGCTGATAATCTTGCAGTTTTTCTACAAATGTTTGTAGGTATGTGCCTCTAGATGCTGTCTCTAAAATGAAGATAAAATAAAAATTATTCTTCTGCTTGCCTTCTTTCAAAAGGGATTTTCAAGGGGTTCATTACTTGTAATGGTGAAAAATTTATTCTGAGAATTGACCTAAAGCTAAATGATACTGCCTTTTAAAATTCTAACTTCAATAAAATCTTTATAGTTTGTCATAGGCTTTTGTTAATGTTTTCAAAGCATCTGTTCCTTTAAACTCACTTGCAGTTCTTGACTATTGGAATGCCTGTTACATATACTTTTTGCTTGTTTTTACTGGCTGTTATCCGGTTATTCCTTTTATAATTACTTCTTGCTCTGTCCAAAATATGTTTTCTCTCTTGGTTTGCTGAAGCTTTAATTTTTTTCTAACTTCTAAAACTTCTTGACCATGAAAATATTCGACTACTTTGAAATGCAGTTTGGTCTACCTTTCCTGCTTCACCAAACCTTTCAAAAGAAGAGATGAGTAGGGTGGGAGGGAAAGCCCATAAGGAGAAAACAAAAGTTCTGGGGTTATTTATTTTCAAACTGCATTTGTCTTTGTGGTGGGTTGACCCTGGGCAGCAGCCAGGCACCCACCCAGCCTCTTGCTCCCCTCTGTTTCTTGAGGAATGGGAAGAAAATAGAAGGAAGACAAAAAGACAAGTCAGTCAAGTTAGTGACAGTTTAGAAGGGAAAGCAAAAGCTGTGCGTGCAAGCAAAGCAGAGTAGGGAATTCATTCACTACTTTCCATCAGCAGGCAGATGTCCAGCTGCTCCTGGCAAGCAGGGCCTCAGGACACTTAACACTTGCTTGGGAAGACAGACTCCATCACCACCACAAATGTTCCTATTTTCTTCTCCTTTCCCTGAACTACTTTACCTGAGAAAGCTTTTTGTCCTCCATAAGCTTGGAAGTGGTATTCCAGGATTAGTTTCTATCCCAAGGAATGAAGTGAGTCTCACTGGCACGTAGTTTTATGGCTTCTCCTTCTTGAAGAGAGGTGTGACATTTGGTTTCTCAGGGTCATCAGAAACCTCTAATTGCTGTGTTGCAAAAATAATGGAGAGTGGCCTTGCAGTGACATTGGCCAGCTCCTTCCCTCAACACTTGTTGGTGCATCCCACCAGGTCTCATAGACTCAAGCATATCCCATTTGTTTGGTGTACCCTAGCCTGATCCTTCTGAACTCAGTCTTCCTTGTTCCAGACTTCTCTTCTTATCTCGACTTCTGGTATCCCCAGCAGCAAATCTTACCAAAATACCAAGGCAAAAAAGGCATTAAGTACCTCAGCATTTTCCATTTTTCGTGTCACCCCTCATGTGGCATCATTCAGTAGTTGGACGCACATTTTTCCCAGTCTTACTGCTGTTCTTATCGTTGCTCTTCACATTCCTTGCCAGATTCATCTTCAGTGTTAGAGTTCATGAGTGCATTGAGCATGTGGATTAAATGCATTTTCATAGGGAACAGTGCAGTGTCAGCAATGCTTTGCTGCAGCAGCAGACTGGACTTTCTGAGGAATCTAGGTCCCTCAGCACCTAACTGAAAAGGTTCCCAGAGTCATGTCATGTTTGGATTTCTGTCCCAAAGACATGAAAGAAAGGAAGGAGATCCAGCAGCGGAGGAGAGATTCTTTTGTGACTTGAAAGATGGAAGGGCTTGAAGGTCACACTGCAGACAAAAATCCTGTGCCTTTTAGCTTCTTGAAAACATGTAGAAAATGGACTTGAAATTGAGTGTATGTGGCATTCTTAGATTCAGGAGATCATACAGGCTGCCAGCTTAGGAGTTGTTAACTGCAGTTCTAGAAAGCAATACAGGCATAGAAAAACAAGAATCTTGTCAAAGGGTTCAATACTCTCTTTATAACTTCTTATTATGTCTTCAGAGCTTCCCCTGAGCATGTTTCTGCCCTTGAATGAGAAATCCTGAGCATACTGTCTACTACTCCATAAGCGTCTCTGGTCTTTTTCTTGCAGGTTGTTTTCACATTGTCAGCCAATTTAAAAATGCAGTTCCATGATGAAGATGTACCATGTCTTCCCTAAAGTCAAAGGGTGGCTCATGTATCTCTCTTGTCATTGCTGAATTCCAAAAACACCAAAGAAAAATCCCAGATGTGGACCCAGGAGCATTCAGAAGCAAATGCATTTAACTGGCTCTAAGGCTGAACTTAATGTGGATGACACTAGTCTTAAATTTAACTAGTATGTTGTACTTGGCTAAAAAAAAGTGCTATATGGGAAAGCACAGAGTGGGTTGGTTGTCATTTACCAGAAACAGCATCTTTTCTAAGAGATTGTCTCCTTGTACTGCTCCAGGAACTTGCTTCTGTATTCTTAAGTTGTGTTCTTGTCCTGCTTATTCCATCTGTACTTGTATAAGATTTGCATTTGCACCTTGGATGCAAATACTTGGCTTTTATTTTCCATGTTGTTGGAAGATTTATGATAGTCACATTGTGATGGTTTTCTTACTGTAGTTTTTAAAGTTTGCTGTTTTTCTTTCAATGTAGCACCTTAATCTCACTATAAGGCTAACTTGAGTTCTGATGGCTTCTGGAGGAAGACACTGAATGGAATTTGTCCCATATTGAACTAAAACAAGCTGCATGTTCAATAGTAAAAAGTTTACCTCCTACAGCCTGCCTATCCTTTAGATGTTTTTCTTTACTCTTTTTTGAGTATCTCTTGCTGTCTTTCAGGATCTCTTCTCTCTTTTCCTTTGCTCTTCTCTCTTTTCATGACTATTACATTGCTGCCTTTAACTTCCTTGGTCTTTGTGCTCTGTCTACCATATTGCTCTTAATGCTTGTCTCTGTTCTTTCACCTGTGCTCAAGTCTCTGTTGCCACTAAAAATTGACTCTCAGATTTTGGCCCAGTGATTTGATGAGAGAATACATAACACTGGGTATTTCAAGTGTATTAGTAAGACTCTGACTTCAGAACAAACTATGAAACCGGAATTCTGCTTCAGTTTTGTTCTTTGACGTGTCCTTCTGTTTCTAACTTGAGCAGTTACAACTGGAAGATGATCAGGGCGTGAATTTGGGACTTGAGAGCAGTTTAACACTTCGCCGACTTCTAGTCTGGACATACGACCCCAAAATAAGATTAAAGACCCTTGCAGCACTTGTTGATCACTGTCAAGGTCTGTTTAACATTAATTTGATATTTCTGGGGGTGTTATATAACTTTGAGTAGATGTGCATGCTATCAGTAATATTAGTGCTTGTTTGTACTCGTGGTTTTTTTAGAAAATTTCAAGTAGGTAGTTCAGATTCTCCCTCTTTTTGTTTAAACAAAACATGACAAATTATAGTGCTGTGTTGATACATTCAGACTTCTATTTTAAAACTAGAATGTGCTCAAAAAATCCAATTTTAAGCATGCACTTTTCATGCTATTTTCAGTTAATCATCTTTCAGAGAATGGCACACTGAAAAAGCCCTACTAATATGTTATTAAATGGTTGGCTTCATTTCTTCACTATGTATGAGTATTATGCACTTTATATATGATGGCATAGAGGAGTCATTAGCAACTTGTCTTCAGATTCATGTGAAACAACAAAACTTTGCATATCTGCACATACCGTGATTTTGTTGGCAATTCAGAAGAAGATGCTGGGGAGAGTCATGTTGGAGTTTACCAGAACTTTGGCCAGTAGCTGACTAAACTGACCAGGAACTGATGCTTCTCCCTGATGGTACTTAACATTTATGAGATTGTAGCCTTTAAAAAGAGCATGTTAGCCAAAAAAAGCCTACAATACTTGCTTTACCTTGATTATTGGAACTGGTAGCAATTTTTTTTTTAAAAAATGGGCTTTACTTTTAAGACATTCATGAAAATTTTGAGTTCCATGGCCTCTGCCTCAAGGAATTGGTAAGCTGTGGAGCATAGCAGCAAAATCAAATATTCAATCTATGTTTTAATTTTTTTATTTTTACAGCCTCTTACTTTTCAGTTGCAAGACAGGAGATATTACCTAATGGAGCTATGGGGGCAACTGTAACCAAGAAACAGGAAAGCTGTGTTGGTGTGCATGTATGCACACAGAATATCTGAGAGTGTCAAGTATAGGAGAGAAGGAAAACATTCTAAGGCTCTTTTAATGCTTCTCTGGAAGCATAACATCAATCTCTTTGTGTCATTTGATGCCTTGAGTTTTGCATTCCTCTAAGTTGCCATAAAGTAGAGAGAACTCTGCTTAATGCTTTAGTGAGATTAATAATTCATGCCTTAAAACCTAGGAATTCCCTGTTACCAATTAAAAAAATCTACTTTTGCTACATTTTAGAATTGCTGTTTAGCAAGCTCAATGTGACACACGGTTAGCTAAAATCAATGGCTGCTAAATTTAATTGGGGTCCATATGGTTTTCCTTCAAATGTTTTTGTTCCCTCCCTTTCTTCTTACAGGGAGAAAAGGTGGTGAACTAGCCTCAGCAGTTCATGCCTATACTAAAACAGGAGATCCCTACATGAGATCTCTGGTTCAGCACATTCTTGGCCTAGTATCCCATCCTGTACTCAACTTCCTTTATCGCTGGATTTATGATGGAGAGCTGGAGGATACATACCATGAGGTAATGTATGTGCTACAGTAAATACTTCATCTCTTTTCATTGTGGTGTAATAATCTGTGGGAAGCTTAGAGGAGAATTTGAAAAGTAGTGTGATGAGAATGTGTAACATGAGTAAGTAATACATACAATAACAACCTGAAATACCATTCTCTTCATGAATTTGATATCTGCAGGTTTCAGTGTGTTGTCTTCAAGAAATCATATGCTGCCTCTGGTTAGGAGAGTCAGAATGGAGTACTGACAGTAGGTCCTTGTTTCTGAAGACAAAACAATTCCTCTGTATCTTTTCTTGCTTACTGTAACAACAGTAATGTATGCAGAGTTCTTTGTAACTGTTCAGAATGCAAGCCTTGTATTTGGAATGAAGTTCAGAATATTTTTCTCTGGCTGTGTGCTGTTACCCTTGATAAATAAGTTCAGTCTGTCAAACTGGGTAGAAGAGGTTTATGGTTCCAGAATAGAAGCTCTGCAGAGTTATTTGTTGTGACGTCTGTAACATCAAGTTCCAGTTATTGTCCTTTTTCTTCTTGGAAATATTTTTTATGCTTTTCTAAATTCTCTCAGTACTTTTCTATCTCCAATCAGTACAGTCTTTTAAAAGTGATTAGATGTTTTTAATTTTTTTTTTGTTACAAGAAGCCAAATAATAATTTCTTAAAATTAGTTGAGCGCTTCTGAGACAAATCTGAGTAATTTTACTTGAGAGTCAAATATGCTGTCTGTTTTCTTGGAATGTCCTTATTTTGGTCAGAATTTAAGTGAGTGACAGTGACAGCTGATCTTTAAGGTCAGAAATGTGTAAAATGTATATGAATCTTTTTTTTAGAACTGTAAAATAGACTTTTTTTCCCAGCTACTACACAGGTATGAGGTTTTGTCTTTTTTGGGTTCTATGTCGTTTGTTAGCTCTAACCTCTTACATGTGCCCTGGAAGAGTGTTCTTAATATTGAAAATTATTGTTGGATATGTTGTACTGAAAGCTATAATTTTCATATGATAGACAGATTTTAACAAAGACAATTGGCTGTTCTTGGGGAAAATGGTATTTGGAGGCAGAGAAAAAAGTTTATGTCCAGAAAATGGGTATATTGTTTGACAGGATGAGGGCATAATCTATCCAAACTTCACTTCAACAAAACTAATAAAGTAGTTTTAGTTTTTTCCAAATAAGGGGATTCTCTTGTGTGGAGTCGAGAGACTATAGCATTTGATCACCGTATCAATTGCAAAATTTTTTGGAGTTTTTTGGTTTTCTTGTAGTTTTTTTCCCTTTGCATCTTTTAAAATAGGAGGAATAATAGGTGTAGCTATAGGTTAGAGTTTACATTAATCTTTTAATATTTATTTCCATCTTCAGTTTTTTGTAGCTTCAGATCCTACAGTTAAAACTGATCGGTTGTGGCATGACAAATACACTTTGAGGAAATCAATGATCCCGTCTTTTATTACAATGGAGCAATCCAAAAAGGTATGAATCTAAAATTTCATCTTCTGATGATTTTTTTGCCCTGTGCTGCTGCTTAGATTTCTATTGAGAAAATAGAAGCCAAATTTAACAAAAAATAATAGTCTCAGGAATTCTAGAATTGTATGCTGAGGAAGGCTGTAGGACTGTTTTTCCTTTCCATTCTCTAACTGTTAAACTTTGAGGAGATCTCAAGTAGGGGGAAAAGAAGTTTGTGTTTAAAACCTTTTTATATTAGCATTGCTATTCTGGATTCCTGTGGTTGAGATTGTGAAACTAAGAGCACAGAAAGATGACAAAATATCTTGTTGTCCTGTTGGTTGTGGATGGCTTCTTTGTTGGGTATTTTATTTTTTTTTCTTATAAACAAATCTCTTTTTAAAAAAATCCTGTTTTGTTCAGGTCCTTTTAATAGGAAAATCCATAAACTTCTTGCATCAAGTTTGTCATGATCAAACTCCATCCACAAAGATGATTGCTGTTGCAAAATCTGCAGAGTCTTCAAAAGATGGTACAGTATTAATATTATTCGGTATCTCCCCTTTAACTGACCTCCCGTACTATGCATGGTTTAGACTGTAAGCTGTAAGGTAGGGTGGAAAGGAGTACAAAAATCACATCTGCCCTAAAGTATAGGTAATTTAATGGATACTTGTTTTTTACAAAAGATGTATGTTGATGCATGTGTGTAGTTTTCTTAATTTGATAGGTTTCCTGGATGATTGTTAATATACTGCATTTGTGAATTAAACCATTCAGAAAACAGTCTGCCTTCAGCTGCTTCAGCTGGGGTGGGAGCAGGGATATTCTTTAGTGCTGCAATAAGAGTTTAGTATGTTTGACTTCTCATCAAATATATTCCATCGTACAGTTCCATAATACTGAGTTAATTTTGTGGGTGAAAAATAAAAATACTCTGTTAGTTGTAAATAAGAGAATAAGCAATAGAAACAGAAGCCTTTCTAGCCTTTCTGTAAATGCGTCATATCAATATGTCAAAAATAAGTATGTGGAAGGTTAGTAAAATTCTTTCTGAAGATAACTTAAAAATGGGATTGCCAGCTGGTGAGCATGAAACCAAAACTTAACTATGAGAACTCCTTCAGGTTATTGTTTTATTTAGAATAGATCTCAGCTTTAATGAATGAGAACTTATATACCATTTCTGGTTATTTTTTGGTGGCATATTTGTTGCAATGCAATCAACATTGTTATGATGAGAGGTAGCAAATAGTAAACATCTACACCAAGGAGACTTTGTCTAAATACTAAGCAAAGAATGTGTAGGATGCTGTGACGTCTCAGAGATAGGACAGATTGCTGCCTTCTGGTGGAAGTGGTATTTTGCTACTGTAACTTCTTTTGATAACTTGTTTAATATACCAGAGATAGTCTAACTGTTGAGTTATAGCTCACTGAGATAAGTTTTCTTATGCTAATTATCTAAATATTTTTCTATCAGATTCTTGTTTTTGAAGAACATACATCTTAACACTTAATAACATAATATTACTTATATGTGACTTTAAAGCTTGTGTATGTGGGGTTGTTGGGTTTGGTTTTGTTGGTTTTTTTTTTTTTTCCTGTCCAGATAACCTTGGATTAGTTTTAATATTAACTCTTCACAGTGTGGACTTCTGGCATGAGTACCTCCATGAAAAATGTTGTAGTAATAAAATCGCATTCATATTTGGAAGAATATGTCTTCTAATAATATGATTTTTGTACCATGTTCAGTGCTTTTGCTCAGTCAAAGATAAGCCTAAAGTGCAGAAGAGGGTAAGGGTTAAGTGAATAAGGGCTGTAAATGCATTTGAACAATCATCTTGCCAGCTACTCCTGGAAAAAAGAAAAAAAACTTTCTTTGGCTGCACTACTTTCACCACTTTATACATTTATGGCCATGCTTTTCCAATATTTCTTTAAATTTGCACTTGTTTCTCTCTCTCTCCTTGATTGAATGGAAGATCTGCACAAATACAGGTTTCCTATTATGGAGGGGATGAGAGCTTCAAAGCACCTACATTATCTTAAGTGCTGAGAATAACTGTTTGAGACAGAAGTGTAGTTTTATATGTTACTCTATCTGCAGTGTGCTGGGGGCGTGCTGAGCTTACGGTTGGCAGCCTGAATACCTCATGGTATTGCATTGCTTTAATTTTGCATGAAACTGCATTTGTGGTTAGGGCATTTTACCCATTTAATCCTGAAAGAATATTCTATGTCAGGGATGTTGGAAATGTTTCCTTTTGTGCTTGTTTGTGCCATCTAATGATATCCCAAAAGTCTCTTTAGATAATTACTTACTATTAAGATCATGGAAAGCTAGGATGCCAGCCTGAGTTCTGGATGCTTTTTCTCATTTTAAATCTGAATATTTCATAGGTTTTGCTGTATTATTTATTTTTTTCATTTGCATTGGAACCTTAACTATCATTTTTCCCTAGTTTTCCTTTTGATGCTAAAGTAATCATGGTGTGGAAAACTGTGTGAACATGTATTAAAACAAGTAGTGTGACATAACTGTGTAGAAGTTGGTCATCTTGCCTGGCAGGGAATTGTAGCATTTGTGAGAGAGGAACGGTAAAAAAGGCCAATAAAGTGACTTCAGTTTCAACATGCAGCTGTCTGTAGTTTGGGGACTTCTGGACCAGGAATGACACTATATTCAGTAGCAGCTCATGGACCTGCCTGTCAGTGCTTTTAGCCTGACCCTTTCTTTATCCATTTCTGCCTTTTCAGTGTTCTGAGATCATTTTGCACAGTTTTCAAAACTTGTGCCTAGGCCTTGTGTTTGTTGATGTAAACAACCTGTTTAGCAGTTTTGCATGTCAGACAGGAATGCTGCGTTTTGCCTGTGCTGGGGGCTCTGTGTGTATGCAGAGGTGGTGCATTACCGCTACCTATGTAAAATTGATTTTCCAGTCTGAGGTGAAGGGCTGTGGCCAGGTCACTTTCTGCAAGGCAAGAGGATCAGTACTAAGGAGAGGGGAAAGGCTGCTTTTTCTGCTTGAGATAGTGAGAAGTTGAGATTGGTCTGTGTATCTCAGAGCTACTGCTTAGACACACACATACACCCCTGAGTGGTGACAGGACCAGCATGCCTGATATGGTGGGCTGGCCATAGATAAGCCAGGCCTGCTGTCTGCTAGCTTTGCTTGTGCCTTGAGCCAGTGCTAGGCCTAATTTCTGTGTCCAGGGGCTGAAGGGATTAGCTGGTAACTCTTTCTGGATTGGCTTGGTCCCTCTCTTGTTTTGCCTGTAAGGCTCGCAGCATCTTGAGGAAAGACACTTGTACTTACTGCAGGCTGTATTAATTCTCACATCCCTAAGGTTGATGTATGTTACTTGACTAAGTAGTGTTTCTGTTGTCTAGGGATTTTAAACACAGCCATGCATTATAAAAGTGTCATCTCTTTGACATCTCTTGCACTTTTTGTGTCTTGTGGAGAGTTTAACTGGTTACTGAATGATATTTTGGAAACCTCCAGGAATGTCAGTGTACCAGACATTCAGGCTTCCCTTCTTAAAGAGTGACTTCTTTATTAGAGCTACTGCTTATTTCTTCAATTCATAAGCATTTTATTAATTGAGTAGTTAAAGTGGAAGTATATCCTTTAATGCTGAAGAAGGTCTGAATCTTATGATAGTTGGCAATCCAGTATTTGGAGTATTGCTCCATGTTGCCTGAAGAGGCCACAGTTCTTGCTGTCTCGTGACAGTTTTACTGGAGTCCCTTTCTCGATGAGCTTGTAGTTGTAGAAAACAGTGAAATAAGCTTCCTAGTATTTCCTACTGCTTCCTGCTTTCTGTCCCCAAACTTTTCATGCATGAAAGATGGAGAGAAAATATCAGGTTGCTGGCAGTCCCCCAGGTAACTCAAGCATATTCCCTTTTCTCTCATTCTCTTATCTATGGAAACTCTCTTCTGTTGAGTGTTTTAAACAGTCTGATTCTTTGGTTTATTTTTCCCTGCACCCTTAGAAGTGCGTTCTGATTTAGATTCTGCCCAGCAAAGGTTTTTCCTAATTCTGTGCTTTTAGGTCTCCATAAACTATTTGATTTATAAATGGCATTATTTCAGCAAGCTTAAAAATCCCCAGCTTTTTATGTAGACGTGACATAACATGAGCTTCTACTGGAAAGTACAGTCTGAGCACAGATTAAAAGTAACATGGCTGAAGTGTAGGCTGCTTTAGACTTGCTTTTGCTTTGGTTATGGCAAATGTATAACACGGTGGATCAGAAGAAATGGCAGTTTTTCTGTTTGTGTGTTTCAACTCCAAAGCTTGTTTGCCTCAGTTTTTGAAAACTACTAATTTAATTTTAATTTTTATTTTCTTTTAGCTGCTGATTTGTTCACAGATCTGGAAAATGCATTTCAAGAGAAAATTGATGCAGCTTATTTTGAAACCAGCAAATACCTGCTGGATGTTCTCAATAAGAAGTACAATTTGCTGGAACACATGCAAGCCATGAGGCGCTACTTGTTACTTGGTCAAGGAGACTTTATCAGGCATTTAATGGACTTGCTCAAGTAAGACAATAGGAAGGGTAATTATGTTGAATTTCTGATGATTCTGTGCATGATCAGCACAGAAACTGTTTTGCTTTATGGAGAGGATCCTTTAAGTACCTTGTTCAATTAAATCTTTGAGTAGTAACTTATAAATTCTATTTTGTGTTTAATTTCTTGGACCCTGAGGCTTAATATTTGTTCTTCCTTTTTGATAAGAAGTACATACAGCACCATTTGATAAAGCCTTGAAAAGTTGTACTAATACAGATATCTTTGTGTTGGCCCTTTGACAGCCTCGAGGATGTTGGCATTTCTCTTGGTCCTGTCAGCAAGTTTAAGCAGAAACGTTCTGCTCTTGATGCTGCTAATTAGCTTGGCTGGAATTATTAGGCCTCTACATTTTGGAACTGTTTGGTCTAAAACATTGTGTCAAAACCCTTCAATTTTAAAAATCTAATTGATTCTTCACTGGCTTCTGTTTCAAGCGCTCAGGTGCACCCACAACTACTGAATCCAGGTCTTAAAGAGTACTTGCAAGTTCACTTTTACATGGTGGTGCTACTGATAATTTCTTCAACCAGAAGCATTGGCTTGCAAAGCTTTTCTTTGATCTAGAAGGCAGGCTTTGTAATAAAGCTTTGATTGATTGTAAATCAAAATCAACAGTACATGACCAGACTTTTTAAAGCAGAATTGAATTTTTTTGAAGCAGAATGAGGTTGGTTTGTGGAGTCAGTATTACATTTGAGGCAGAAGGAATGAGAGGCTTTCCAGTACTGATCCTGAGGGAGTGAGAGGTAGTACAAGAGTTGCATGTTGCAGCTCTTTGGAAAGTTGAAGTTACATAGAAGGGGTGGGTTTCTGTGTTCCTGCCAGCACTTCTGAGTCTGTGAGATGACTATCAGTAAGTTTCTCAAGTGAAGTGAAAGTGAAGTGAAGTGAAATTACTGGTTTGATGTGCTAATGATGTAATCTGACTGATTTAAGATATGAATGCAACTCAAATTACAGACTAGCTAAACTAGCAATCCTGGTAACTTCCAATTACTGGCATTAAATGAGGATTAAGTTGCTCCTCATGTTAATATTCAGGAGTGTAGCTGCATATGAATAGACATATTCTGCTCATACTCTGTGCAAATATTTTGCTCACTGATTTTCTTCATGATTAAGTCTGAAAGAGTAATATGAGAAATTTTGCATGTTGGTTAGAACAGGGTTTTGCTCTGTGCTGCACTTACTACTGAGTTGCTGCTGCAGAGTATTTCAGTAATGTGCTATGACTGTTTCATAACCACCAGGCCAGAGCTCGCACGACCAGCTACAACCTTGTATCAGCATAATCTAACTGGAATCCTGGAAACGGCGGTGAGGGCCACGAATGCCCAGTTCGATAATCCTGAGATTCTCAAGCGATTGGATGTTCGACTTCTGGAGGTCTGTTGCATCACGGTGACTCTGACCTCAAGCATACCTTTGTTTGTGTGTATCCATGAAACAAGATTTTCGTATGCAAATACGTTTCCCCCCTTCCTTTCCACTGAAGGTTACTTTGAGTAATATAAAGGTCATTTAATAAGTTGTTTTCGCTTTCCCTGTCTATTGTCTATTTGTATTTCGAGATACGGGTTTACAGCCATTGACAGTACAAGGTTGAGTATTTGGGGCCTAACAGAAATTGATGCTGGTGGCCCTGATTTGAGGTTCTCCAAACAGCTCTTAATGCTGTTGCTCTTAAAAGAATTTGGGGTGGGAAGGGGCAGGTTGGGGTGTGTGCCTCCTTCTTGCCTCTGATTAAAAAAAGAGAAGCAATGAAAGCACATTTAATGGGAGAGGCCTGTGGTGAGAAACTTGAGTTAATTTGAAAGCTTCAGTCCCTGAGGTAAGACTTAAGTGATGATCTATAGCATCTGAAATAAGTCTATTTCAGACTTCAGATGCCAAAGAATTTTTTCCTTACCTTTATTTTCCTTTACTAGGTGCAGTGGAGAAACACTGACATTGCAAACATCACTGTGTGAGATCAGTCTCACCCTTGTATCAAACAGTTTGATCAATTTTTGCCTAATCTGCTCCTTTCAACAAGAAACTCCTGTATCTCCTGTTGATGTGGATGCTTGTTTGCTCAAAGGCCTGTCAGAATGAAAGAGTAAACAAGTAATGCTCATCTTCAGCTTCAGTATGCTCTGATTATACACTGACAGTAGCATATCTTTTTAATACAGGTATCTCCTGGGGACACTGGATGGGATGTCTTCAGCTTGGACTATCATGTTGATGGGCCAATAGCAACGGTAATGTTATACACTGCTGGCTCTGAATGTGTTTTGGGTGCTGAATTAAATTGCTAAGTGTTTTTTTATGAAGTAACCTTTTTTTTGTTCCGGAGTGTGAAAATCAGATTTTTTTTTGTATCTAGAATGTACCCACTGTATCAACAGTTAAGCAGAAATCTCACATCTTATCAGTTAGTGTGCGTGCTGAAAAGCTACATTTAAAACAATCATTATTGAAAATCAGTAATTCATTTGTTCCAGCACAGTTTTTTAGCAAGTACTGAATAAATTGAGAGCTCCTATTCTTTGATAATTACTAGTCTGTAGATACTAATTTGGGAAAACTTAAAAGGAACTGAAGAATGTATTTGTGGAGAACTTATTTATGCTGTCTAAATGGCATTTGATAGGTGGTTGCACTGTTTATCAGAATGTATTTAGCCTCTATAAAGAACTTGTAAAGAACTTTTTTTTAAGCACGACAAACTGTGAGTCTGATGAGCAGAACAAATTTTCATATGCAGCTTTAAAATAGGCTTAGGCTTTGTTATGTTCACCCCTTCTTACACTTCCAGCAATGCCCTGTTCAGTCCTCAAGGGAAGATCTTTCCAAAAGCTCTGGGATTTCCTGGAAACTTTTTTTTTTTTACAGTATTTAACAATAAACTGCATGGATCAGATAAGATGGATTGTGAAGAGCTTCTTGGTACCTCAGGACATATGGTATGTCTATTAATTTGTACTCATATTTTCTTTGTTTTGTAGGTATTTACACGTGAGTGCATGAGCCACTATCTAAGAGTATTTAATTTCCTTTGGAGAGCGAAGAGAATGGAGTATATTCTTACTGATATATGGAAAGGGCACATGTGCAATGCAAAGCTTCTGAAAAGTATGCCAGGTGAGAGGTGTCCAATGGATGACATGCTTGTAAAATGGATATAGATGACTGCATCTTATTTTAAACTGTGTGTTAAGAGGGAAAAAAGTGTCTGATGAGTGATGTTCAGATTAATTTTGTATTTTGGTGCTCCTCTTGACTGGCTGTTTAATGGTAGATTATGGTGATGATGATGAAGATAAAATAACATAATTGTAAACAGAAGTTTCCTGTCTGCTGTTTTACTTAATCCTTTACTCCTGTCTTGAAAAGTTGTACTAACGTAAGTATCTTTATGCTGGCCTGGTTGTGAGACTGTAACTGTTCCATCCCTTTGTATTCATCTTCCTTGATGCCTTCTTATTTGTACTCCATGTCTCCCTCTTTCTTGTTCTGTCTCTTTACTGTTAAGTCTCATACATGCACAGTTCTGAATTTACTAGTTTTACCTTCACTTATTCCCTCTGCTTTTGTTTAGCTAAGAACAGAAGAGGCTAAGAAGAGAAAGATGTTTGAGAAGAAATAGGAAAGCTCTGAAATGTAGTGGCTCTGGTGTATGTTTCATGGACTGGGACTTTTTGATCCTATTTCTCAGCTAGAGAATATAGCCATATTTGTGAGCATTTGTACTGCCTCACTCTTGAAATTTTTACTATATCTACATTTCTTTTAGTAAAAAATAACTATGGAGAATTACACTTCTTTACGGCATAGTAATACTTACAAATTTATGGTTTATAATTAAGAACTTTTGGTGGGTGGGAGAGGACACCTGGCCTCAGAAAGTCACTGCTGCTGCCATCTAAGATTAGTGGCTGTGTTATGAAGTATTCAATATAGTGAAAAAAATGTACCAAGCTGATTAGTTGGCTGTGCTTGTCCTTGCAGTCTTTAACATGCCATCTCTTTGGATTTTTTACAGAGCTTTCTGGGGTACTGCATCAGTGTCACGTTCTGGCATCAGAAATGGTCCATTTCATTCATCAAATGCAGTATTACATTACATTTGAGGTACACTCTACCCACCCAATTAGTTACTTAGAAAATGAAGCACCTGCAATATTCTCTGTATGTTGTGTGTCTTAAATTTCAAAGAGCTTGTCATCTAGCTAGTTGAAACAGCCCAATCCTGTATCATTGCTCCAGGTGCTTGAATGTTCATGGGATGAACTCTGGAACAAGGTCCAACAAGCACAGGACTTGGATCACATCATTGCAGCTCATGAAGTTTTTCTGGATACAATCATAGCTCGGTGCTTGCTGGATAGTGATTCCAGGGTAAGTCTTCTCCTTTGCATGTAATTGTAACTATGATCTTAGCATATATGTCAGGAACGGCCTTTTTTAACATTATAGGAGCAAAGGGAAAAGTCATTTTTATTCCTCTGATACAAGATTTTATAATGGTAGGTTCTGTACCTACTGCCCAGACGTAGTGACACATGTTGATAATGAAACTTGCTGTAGTGTGGGCCAGTTGTTCTTTGTCCTGAGAAGCTGTGTTCATGGAACAACTGACTTGTGGCTTTGCAGAACAGTCTCTTCAGCTGTGAGAAAAAAGAAAGTAAAAAAGATCTTTTTTCTTTTACTTTTCGTTTCTTTTACTTTTTTCTTTGCTCCTTTTCTGGAGAAGGGTGGTAACTTAAAACTCTTCTGCAGTACAGCTGTTTAATTATTTTGTTGCCTGTCTCACAGGTACTTCTCAACCAGCTTCGAGCAGTTTTTGACCAGATCATTGAGCTCCAGAATGCCCAAGATGCAATGTACAGAGCTGCTCTGGAGGAGCTGCAGCTGAGGTTGCAATTTGAAGAGAGGAAAAAACAGCGTGAGCTTGAGGTACAGTAAGGATATTTCTAGAATGTGAAAATGAATCGAGGCTTTTGATGTATGGAGGATTTTAGATACCATGTAGAGGTACAGTAAAAATCAAAATGTAGTTGGGACAGATGTAAAAGTCAGCAGCAGTTGATAGTGACTTCAAGCGAAATGGCTGAGTGATGTTTTTGATTTCTGTCTTGCCCAAAATCTGAGTTGATTTCTCTAGTGGACTTTGGAGGATGAGAAATTTAGGGCTCTTTTAGGTGAAGTAAATGGAACCGTTTTGGAAAAAATGCCATAGCTCCATGTCTGCCTCCTTGCTGTGAGACTGACGTGCAGTGTTGGTCTGAGACTCGCCTGAGACAGTGCATAAAAGAAATAAACCTTTTATTTCTTTTATGCACTGTACAACCATCAAGGGGGTCTGATAGTTTCTATATTGGAAGCTCTGTGTTTGTCTTTCTATGGCAATGGTTGGTTTTTATAAACCTGGTGTAGCTGAGCAGAAGGTGGCCCAGTTAGCGACTTGAATCGTGTGATGCTTCACATCTTGTTTGGTTTCTGTGTAGGGTAAGTGGGGTGTAACTGCGTCAGAAGAGGAAGAGGAGAACAAGAGGATGAAAGAATTTCAAGACTCAATACCTAAAATGTGCTCACAGCTGCGAATACTCACTCACTTTTACCAGGTGCCTCTTAAATTACATTTTTCTAAAATATGCTGAGCTTTGTGTAGAAATGAATTTCAAATATTGACTAGATGTAACTTCTGTATTCATGTGTGTGCAGTTCGTGGAGCTAGGTCTTTATTTTTTCCTTCCCTATGTATAAGCCTGTGTTCACTGTTCCTTAGCAGTCAAAGGTTTTGTGATCATTTATGATCCCCAGAGAAATGAGAAGAGTCATTTCATGTAGGTAGTCTTCTTCCTCCAGTAGGGAAAGTAACAGATATCTTATGGTGTAGTCTGAGGGGGAAAAAGATAGAATTCCTTCTGCATTCCATTTTTTCCTCACAGTCTCTGCAAGTCATTGCTGTTAAAGAATGCAGAAAGTTTCTTCAGAGCCTAATGCTTAATTTTAAACTCACTGGGGTGGGCAGTGGATAAGATGTTTGGGGAAACGTGTGCAGACTATCTTCTGTAAGTAATTTATTCTGGCTTTGTCTTTATCTGTTATATCTGATGCTAAAGCTACCATTCCCCAGAAAAATGAGCTTAAGTCTTTAAATGTAGGTTGTAAATAAATTGTGTTTTATGTGCTCTACAAGATTGCTACAAGTTGGCAATGTAGGTTTTGCCTGCTTGGACTGTATTCATGCTGAGTGAGCCCTACTATGGACTTTTCATACTGAATTTCCCCTGGCCAGCTTTGGTCGCCTTTGGAAGTAATGGAGTGCTCTCATTATGGGCATGTTCATGTTAATATTCACTGGAGATTAGGAATAACCTCTTCAAGTGAGTCTTCCCATCCTCCCAAAGTCTCCTTTCATGTGTCCTGCGGGGCTCCAGTAGTGGCTAGAGCCAAATGGGAAATGGGATGCAGAAGTGTGCCTCCCACATGCCAAGTGCAAATCCTCCTCAAATTGCTCCAAATGCTCAGTCTAGTTGGGTCTNCTCTTCAAGTGAGTCTTCCCATCCTCCCAAAGTCCTCTCCTTTCTTGTCTCCTGCGGGGCTCCAGTAGTGGCATGGCTAGAGCCAAATGGGAAATGGGATGCAGAAGTGTGCCTCCCACATGCCAAGTGCAAATCCTCCCTCAAATTGCTCCAAATGCTCAGTCTAGTTGGGTCTGCAGCCCTGACTGCCCTCCTGGGCACATGCTTTGCTGTTCTGGGGTGCCCCGTGCTGCTATATGACCCACATCAAAAGGGTATGTTCGAAGCAAGCAGTGCTCTAAAGCTGGCCTAGATGGCATTGTACCTGCAACACGGACTCAAGGTGAGGTCTCCTGTTGGCACAGGATGGATCCTCAATGCTGTCCCCAGGCAGTGGCACACAGAGGCAGCTGCTCTGCAGCCTGGGAGCCTTCAGACAGATGGAGTGTGCCAGCAGGGCACAGGGAGTGGGGAG
This sequence comes from Promerops cafer, assembly GCA_013398275.1. Classification (NCBI taxonomy): domain Eukaryota; kingdom Metazoa; phylum Chordata; class Aves; order Passeriformes; family Nectariniidae; genus Promerops; species Promerops cafer. The sequence goes on from VZSE01009142.1 coordinate 395,269, forward strand.
CACACTTTAAAAGACCAAGCTGTTTACACTAGACACTCTGGCATGCACGGCAGATATTTCAAAAATAAAAACGAAGCTCTGGGTTTTTGCAGAAAGAATGAATCCAGCATAACTGATTTGTTAACTGTTGGATATGAACCCTTGTGCTTGCCTTTTCCCAGACTCTCTCTGCCTGTTTACCAGATCTGTGCACCACCTGATACTCCTGTGCAGAACACACCAGGGATGCTTTCTTAGCTGTCTCTTGGGTTTTTCTTTCACCTTCAGGGAATCGTCCAGCAGTTCTTGGTCCTGCTGACAACCAGTTCTGACGAGAGCCTTCGGTTCCTGAGCTTCAGGCTGGACTTCAACGAGCACTACAAGGCCAGAGAGCCGCGGCTGCGTGTGTCGCTGGGCGCGCGGGGCCGGCGGAGCTCCCACGTGTGACGCGGCTGCTGAGGGCGCGCCCAGGCACCCGCAGGCGCTGGGACCTCGCGCTGGACACGGCGACCAGCGGTGACAGAAGGCAGCCGGACTGTGTGACCGGTGTCTCCATTGCTGCAGGCAACGTGTTCTCACTCAGTGATTGCGTGGCACTGGATGGCAGAAAGCAAAAAAAGCAGGGTTTTTTACACTGATGTTTCTAGAATTACCGGACTGTATGGGCTGATTGAACCTCATCCAATCAACTTGTTAAATCATCCTTTTAAAAATGCCAATTTTATTTGAAGCTGTCTGAGCTTTTTCCACTGTAACTTATATCTGTGTCAAAGAAATCACATGTTCTTTTGTTTATAGAAAGCACCATTTCCTTTTTTAAAAAGAAAATAAGAAGGTTATTTTTTCTATATGTACTTGTTCTATTTGAAGAGAGCTTTTGTTAAAGCCAACAGATCAGGACCCAGACCTATTGTCCTTGTTAAGAAGCTATACAGCATTTCATTATGCTGATTTTCAGTGTTGTGATGTGTTTGACTGTGTGAGAAACTTTGTATCAGGAGACATAAAGTTATATTTAATTCTTTTGTTGTTTTTAAAGTTAAAAACCTGGAATAAAAATTTAGTGGGGAAATTCTATGGTTACTGTACAGGAGCAAACCATAAAAGCAGAGTCAGGAGTATATCTGTTGCACATAAGATCTAAAAATGAGGTTAAAGCCTCAATACTGAAGGAAAGTGTTGGTTAAGCTGGAATACTTAATGTTCAAAATCAAATATGTAGAAACAAACTGACTTGGCTAATGTTGACTTCATTCTCTTCACTTTCCTATTTTTTTTTCATTGTAAATATTTATATATTGCTGTCCAGATGTTGGGGAGAGGGGTATTCTTCTTTTGCAAAGTTGTCATTATATCAGGTCATTTATTATGTTCCACAAGTGCGAGCTTAGAAAAATAAAACCACAATTATCTTTCACACAAGTGTGTTGCTTTTTGTAATTGAAAGTTTGATTTTTTCACAGGTTAAGAAAGGAGAAGCTTCCAGTTAGAAGCATATTGATTTATAGAACCCTTCCCATTGCAGGGTTTTGGTATTAATCTTAGCTGCACTGAGAGTTGTGTGCAGTTCATTAATTAACAATTATGGTCAGATCACCCAGGTCTGTGGCCATTTTTGCCTTTTGCCCTTGCTCTGCTTGAACCCTGGGGAGTCAGAGGCACCTGCCAGGCCGTGCAGGTAAGGCTGCTGTGCGTCGTCATGGCAGTGAGCTCTCATGGGGACCATGTGCTGACTTGCAGCCCTGGACTAGCTGGTTTGCTCTCTGGACACCAGGATTCCTGTTGTGCAGGCCTCGGAATCCTTGCTTTTGTTATAACATGTAAGGCTTCTCCCCTGTGCCCTGCTGGTGCAGGTGCTGTCACTGTCACTGTAGTGTGCAGGCAGCATTTCAGCTGTGAGCAAGGATGGACTCCGTGAGCCAAGGGAAAGCTGAAGGATGCTGAGCTTGGCATCATAAGGTCATGGATCATTGACAGGCAGGAGTGACTCAATTTTTGCCAGTGTGGTGGAGCATATTGTTGTAAAGTTGGGAAAACAGCAAAGATTGTTTGTGTTTTGACCAAAACTTAGAAAAAAAAATTAGCTGTGTGAGCACTCTTTTGGCCATTGGGTTGAGAGATGTGTTGCATGATCACATCACTAGACAAGTCAGAGGCCAGAGAGGCAGCACCAGTGCTGGAGCTAGAGGACAAGTTCCAGAGAAAGGTTAAATTCTCTTTGCTCCTAAAATGAATCCAGCAGGCCATGCTGGGAATGATCATTTTGAGATGATTCTACAGCAACCTGTTGATCTGAGAAAAGTCATCACTGCTGCACGAGTTGCTCTGACTGCCAGGCTGAGGGGACCAGTGGGGATTTGCCATCATTCCCATGCTTCTTTGTGGGTGTACAGAGTCTCTTATCCTCTAACCTGGCAGCTGGTATGTTTGTTTTAATTTACACGGGTTTTCCTGTGACAATCTCACCTCTGTCGACAATTCCTAACAAGTGGGAGAGAAATGATCTTGTATTTCATTTGTGCCTTAAGACCAATATTGAATTCTACATCAATGCACATAGTGACAGGCTCCTGCTGCTGTGACTGCACAAGTGGCTTTCCTTGTAGTGGGTAGCAGTGCCATTAAGGTACATTTCTGAGGAGAAACATGAGAGATTTTTACCTCTTTATTTTTCAACTGAAGTTATATACTGCGGTCAATGTTAATAATTCTCGGCAACACATTTACTATTCAAGGATGTTATTTATTTTTTAATGCACACTTCTGACTGGTAATTTCAGTGTTTTTTTTCTTAGAGTTACAGTGTCTGAAAATACAAATACAGCTGTATGTCTGTGTCTCCAGCCATGTTTCCAGGCTGGAACAAGCCCAGCTCCTGCTCACTGTATCCTGTCCCAGGGCCATTGCTAACTGAGCCTGCATGCTCGGCCCCTTCCTTTTCAGGGTTGCCAAGGCCTGAAGACATTTTGGAGAAACTGCAGTAAAAGTAGAAATGCAGAAACCAAGAATAAAATCATCACTCAGCTTAGGGTGTCATACAATATGCAACGCTCTTCTGGGTGAAGGACTATCCATGTGGTGCTACCAATGTCAGAAATGCTTTAAAAGGAAAAGAGCTGGAAAATATTTTCTTCTTTTAAACTACAAGGGATACTGTTCTGGTAACTGGAGGGAAATATAGTATCTTAAGTAATATGAACTCTGAAGAAGAAAAAGGGAAAAAACGCCTGAAATCTGCCTCTGTAAATTCTAACAGCTCAACTCCATCATACCAGTGTACAGTATGATGCAGTTTAGTACTTTAGAAGCATCCACTAGGACATGGAGAAGCTCATGATATACTGTATTTTCCAGTGAATTTGTTATAAGCTTAGGGTAGGAGATCAAGGACAGAATCTAATCATAATCCATTTTTATTTAAGTGATTCTATTCAGTCAAGGCCCTGTGTATTTTCTCCTCTTATACCAGATTCAGTGAATAAATGCCAAGGTCTCTCAGCCTTACACAGGAGCATACTATTTATTTAAAAAGCCTAAATCTGCATGATTTGTTTTGTTAAAATTAGTTGTGGAAGGATTTTATCTTCCTCCTGTCACATATGTAAGATGTTCGTGTTTTGGACAAGTACTTTTTCAACCTTTTAAAATAGCATTATCAAAAATGGCCAATTATCTTCAGTCAATGTGAAGCTATAACTTCCAGTATGCTAAATCTAACAATGACTTTCAGTTTTGAGGACACTCTTTAAGTACATATTTAACATTTTAAACACACTAAGAGTTGAAAGGTAATAAATGATTGGAAAAAGGGGAGGTATTTGGACAGAAAATTGAAGCTTTATTTTAAAGTTCTAGACTTACAGATTGGAGCTGTCTGTGGTCTTGCATGAATGTTTCCTAATGCTGACCTTAGAAACAAGCTGTGGCTGTGCACATTTGTACTCATTTCATTTTTCACCTGAATGAGCAGCCTCAGAGATGACAGAATGTATTTCACACTCGCGTAAGGGTGCTCGGGGACCTCTCCAAAGTGCCTCATTAATTTTGAAAATCATCTGTTGATTACTTGAAACCTAAAATGCCACTTTAGCCTCTAATAAGATTCTGCTAACTGGAGAGAGGAAAAAGCTAGGAGAGCTGCACAAGATGTGCAAATATTGGCAAGTAGAGCAGGGACAGGTACAAGAACCTGCTGTTTCAGAAGTCAGAGGAAGTAATTCTATCTGGTTTCTACAAGGGCATTGTAACCATTGCCTGCTCTACCCTATTTAACAAAACAAAGCTACTTACAATACCAAGGATAATAATAAACAATTACAAGTAAAATACTCTTTCATAATCTGCAGTTGTTCAGAGTGAAAAGTTTCTGCTACCATTGATTTAATGTATATCATTCTGGGGGCTTGCTGAACCACAGTTTTAAAATATAATGAAAACGTTATTTTTATGTTGACAAGGAATACTAGGACTTTAAGGTATGAACCACTCAGACTCCCTATAGTAACAGGCTCCCTGATGTAGTATTTTAACTATTTTTGTTAGCTTGATGCAATGCAGTCCTTAAGGTGTGAAAATCACTCATAAGGATTAACTTGGTGCTTACTCCTTTCACCAGAAGAGCAGCAAAGGTACCTCAGTCAGTATTTATTTTCTTTCTATTGTTCCCAAGTTAGCTTTTTGCTAATACACTCTGACAACCCAGTATTGTACATTCTTTCATAACATCATTGGACTAAAACCTGAGTGCCACATGAGTGGAAATAGAGACTCAAGTGCAGGTGAAAAGCCAAAGCTGACCGGAGGTGTATGAGGTCAGAGAGAGCACAGAGGTCAGGAGAGTTAAAGAAACCAAACTAGTGGATATTCATTCACAAAAGGAGAGAAGGTCAGAGAAGAGAGCAGGAATCCTGAAAGGCATCAAATGGTGGCCAAAGAGATGCTCAGGAAATAGTCGAGAAAGAAAAACATATCAAGAAAAATCTGGGGAGTGTAGGAGGTGAAATTTCTATCACTGCACAGTTAATTTACTATATAGCTCTTTGTGGAGCAAATTATGTTAAATGTTTTCCTTCAGAAGTTATCAGAAGAGCAATTTATTTAGCTAAACATTTGGGTATAAAAAATGCAATTGGAGTGATTATTACCATCAGTCTGAATATTAAAAGATATGATAGGAAAAAGCTGTCACAAGGCGATTATCCCGTGTACAAATTCTTCCAGTGCCAGAGAAAATGAAAATGAATTATTTGCATTTGAGTTACCTGCCACAAGAACAAGGTAGTTAGGCATCTAGGATGCCTCTCACTTCTACAATGGGAGCATTCCCAAAGCTGCTCAAGGCCACGTCACCACCCTTCAAAGTTTCTCCAAAAATTACTAAGAGGGAGGTAAAGAACAGTCTTCTGCCTTGCTTTCTAAGAAGGCACTGCATTCACTCCTTAAAAGAGGGTATTTGTACTGAGTTTTACCTCTTGCTTTTGTTGAACCTGCTGAAGAGCATAAAGAAAGAGAGGGAAATTACAGACAGGCTTGCAACAGTAACTAAAAAGGCAACTGGGGGCTTTCCTTTAACAACCTGGTGTGTAAAAATAGGATATGGAGCATATTATGATGGCTAGAAAAGGAAGAAATTAAAATTCTCTAGAAAACAAGCAATTGAACCGTCAGATGGAGAGAAGTGAAATTGCGCCATTTAGTGGTGAACAGGAAGCATAAAGAGAACATAAAATGTGGGGTGAAAATGGTATTTGATAAATGAGAAAAGCATCATTTCCACTCATTGCAACTTTATTAACACAACTAAAGTTTAAGACAAAACCAGAATCAGATCCAGACTTATCCCAGAGTTATAACACATGCACAAGTTCCAGTATTTCACAAGCAAAATGTTCTGGAAATCTAAAGAAAGCTCCTTCAAATGAAAAGATCAAAACAGGCATTAATAACAGAATAGGAAATAATTACAAAAAAAAGAGTAATTAGATGGTAGCCAGGAAGCAAAATAAAATAATAAATGTTACCACTTCCTTGATTAAGACTGTAAAAGGACAATACTGTAAGTGACTCAGAAGAATAGCTGTGAAGAAGAAGTTTACAGCTGTTTGTGGCTTGAACAAGAGGGTTTCTTAATGGACAGTTGCATAACTGCAGGCTTATTTTAAGCTTGACCTTTCTCCTTTATAAATAAAGAACTTCTCAAAATCACCTTTAAAGGGGTAGGAAGGCACCAAATAAGATCAAATTTTTTGGTTCAGTTTTGGCAAGCTGATTTGGATGCACATTTCTACTTGTAGGATGCACGTGGCCATGCTGAGAGACTTCCAAACCTCACCAGCAGAATGAACTGATGCAGAAGATGCAGAAGAACAGAAATCCTGCTGATCCCATACCTTGCCAGAGCCAGTGATGCTGCCAGTGCAGTGTCACACATTTCACAGACGTGGTGACTCTGTGTCCCTGGTCAGACCAGTCTTTTGCAGTGGCTTGCAGAGCTCCAGCTGAAGCTCTTCATGAACCTCTCACATTTCTTGGACCCGCTGGCTGGTACTCTAGTATGTGGATACAGAGTTTGCTTTTCAAACTCAGAGACTGAAATTCCTGAAGCAGCCTTTAGAGGACAGCGGAGAATTGCAAATGGTTCATTTTCAGCTGTGTCCCCATAATCCGGGATACTTTGGTTTTTATATGAATTATGGATTCTGATTCAAAGTGCAGACAAAGTAATAATGTGTGCTATGTTTTTTCAAGACAAGGTTGTGATTTGTAACAGAAGTGTATTTTTAATTATATTGTAGCCTTTTCTATCAATAATAATTCCACTTCCCATCTGACTAAGCTGTGGCTTCACTAAATGAACGGCTGCATTGTCAAAAGGAGCTCACTTCTTCATGTTGAGGTCTAATGGAAAAATTAACAGTGTCCCCCAATAAAAAATACTGGTGACCTTTTCTGGAAGCTGTGGTGGTCCTAGCCTTTGGCATCGGGGCTTTAAATCTGTAAGAAATTTGATGGTTGGGTCAAAATGTTGCACATCTCCCTCCCTGAGAAATCTTGGGTCAAATTTTAGGACAGCTTCTAGCAACAATTAGACTGTAATTAGGTTTTGGTTGAAATAGCTAGAAGCTGGCTGGGGCACTTGGGCAGAGTCTGTGCTGTTGTGGGGTGCCACGTGCTGCTGTACGACCCACACCAAATGTGTGTGTGTGAAGCCAGCAGTGTCAAAGAAATCACATGTTCTTTTGTTTATAGAAAGCACCATTTCATTTCTTAAGAAGAAAATATAAATAATTTTTAATACATACTTTTTCTATTTTAAATCACTTTGGTTTTAGCCGGGAGTTTTGGATTCAGACCAAATGTTTTTATAAGAAGTTATATACAACATTTAGTTATGATAATTTTCAATACTGTGATATATTTATAACAACCTTAGGTACTTAGATTTTTTTCTGTGTTTGTTTTCAAGGTTGGTATTATAAATAGTAGTCATTTAGTAGGGAAATTCTCTGGTTACTTTACAGGAGTGAACTGTAGAAGCAGATCAGGAACGACCTTACTGCTTATGAAATATCCTAAGAACTAAAGTTAAAATCCTAATGGTGTCAAAGGAAAGTATAGTTTCTTTTCCAAAACTGACATTAGAGTATATCTCAAGTAATCAAGATCTACTATATTTCTCTTTCCTTGTTTATTTTCCTGCTATATATTTATATCTTTCTATCCAGATATTGGAGGAGGGGATGTTTCTGGATCTGTTTGCAAAAAAGCCATTATGTCAGACAATTGAAGTAACCATATATTATGTTTCACAAGTACAAATTTAGGAAAAAACAGTTATCTTTCAAACAATTGTTTTGCCTTTTGCAATAGAAAGACATTAATTTTTGAGCAGGATAAGCAAGGAGAAGGCTCCAGCTCAGAGTGCAGGTGGTTTGCAGATCTCTCTAGCAAACAAACCCATTACAAGGCTTTGGTACTAGTGTTAGCTGTAATTGCAGTTGTGTGGAATTCGTTAATTAAATTTGCTCTCAAATTAACCATATCTGTGACTTTTTTTGCACTTTGCCCTTACTTTCCTTGAACCCCTGGGGTGCAGAGTCACCTCCCAGGCCATGCAGGCAAAGCTGCTCTGACTCACAAGGACAGTGCTTCAAACCTGCAGGTCCAGGCTAAGAGGTTTTTCCTCTGGCCATCCAGACACTGCTGCCAGTGTAAGCAGTGCTTCCCAGTGGGGTAACCTGCCTTTCCCAGGTGGGGTGGACACAGACCTTTCAATTGCACTTGCTGGTGTGGGAGGAACGGAACTACGGAGAAGAGGCAATGTTCAGGTAGTGAGACAGTCCCAGGACGGGGTTGGACACAGGGCAAGAAAGGTGAGGATTCAGCCGTGATGTCATTTTCTTTATGGACAATAAGACATATCACTCTCAAGAGAAAGCCTTTTAAATCAAAATCAAAAGGGGTAGATTAACTTCTTAGCAGGCTGCCAATCCCTTGAAAAAGATCTGCTGACAAGACAACACAAATTCTGTAGTTGAGGCAAAGACACTCTTTCTCCTCCTCCCAGCTCCAATATAATGTGCTCAGTATTTTTCTCCAGGACAATCTGGGTTATAGAATCTGCAACTTACACTGCTGGTCTGTTTGACTGTAGTACACGGTTTGCTTGACTGTAGTGCATGTTTGGCTCTACTAAATTAGTATCATGACCAGTAAATGACCAACTCCACTGTTGTGAGGCAGACACTGTGGTTCTTTTAAGTTTTCATTTCTGAACAGCAGCTGTGGATAACAGGTATTTGTGATAGCTGCTTATGATTTTGGGGTACAGGAGAATTACAGAAATTCTGGTCTTTTTATAATTTGCTTTTGGTGCTGGGTGTCTCATGATCAGACTGCTCTTCTGAATCCATACCATTGCCCTAGGACTTCTCTCCTAGAAGTCATGGATAGTTGACTGCAGCTGTTGTTGAGATTTGTATTTTGTATGGTAATCACATCCTCTTTTTGCTTATGTTCCTCAGGTTTGTCTGTGTTCTTCTGATTTTGATTCTTTTCTTTTATAGTCAATATTGGTATTAGTTAATATTCTTCCTCTATAAGAGAAAAGAAGTTTCAGAAAAGGACAGTGTTTGGACCCAATGGTCTGAGAGGTCTTTTTCATCCTTTCCAATTCTATGATACTCACTGATAAGAGTTAAGAGGCCAATTAAAAAAAAAATCAAAGATCTCAGTATTGTTACCAGGTAATGTACTCCAAAGTTCAGTGGTGAATCTTGTGACTGCAAGCACTTAATTGCTAATATCAACCATCTAATAAAGAATTATGTGGGGTGGGGAGGGGATCAGCTGTTTTTGCCATCATTGAAGTAACTGCTGAAGCCAACACTGCCCCAACCAGTATGAAATCAGAGACTGCCACAGAGACTGTTATATGGTGTTTTCATACATATCTGCAGCCTTTGTGTTTCTCCTGTCTGGAGAGAATCATGCAATCTGTATGTTAGAGGGGAAGACCCTGCATTGCTGATAATCCATGGAGTGTTTGACATTGTTGTGTAATCTTGGGTAATCTGTCTTGACATTGACAGGAAGTTTTCTTTTTCACTTTGTTAGTGTCTCTGAATGAGTGAAAATCCTGCAACAGCAACATTTTCTTGATTTCAGTAGCAACAAAGGTATCACCAAATTGTACCCCTTGCTAGCAGGTACGTAGACTTGACTGGATTTACCTTGTGATATACTTACTCTGCCTAGTGAAATGCAAGGAGTATTTCAAGCAGAAAGAGTTTGAAAACAGAAATAAGATTAGTAACTTTAATATTTCACTTAGGTGAATTGGACTTGGAGGTGACTATATTCCACATTTACTGAATGGTGTCTCTGGTGACCACTCACTTCGGATAATACAGCTGAAAACCTAAAATTGTTTAGGTTTAATTGTGATATTACAGCGGGCAAGAAGCAATGATGGGAAGGAGGTTCCTGTTATTATGCTGGGGCTCCAGAGTTGCTAGGTTGCTGTACTGGAACTGACAATCATAAACTGACCTTTTTTTGTATGTGTTTGGGTGCTACTGCTGCTTACTAAAGTGATCTAAGTGATTGCCTTTATTTAGGACTAGGCAGAGCTAGTGGAAACTCCTGGCAGCCCAATTCTTCCCCCTGAGCCATAGGAAGATAGACACTGCTGGTGGGCAAGAGAAAGGAATTCTCCCTGTTCAAAATGCCTGGAGAACCAGCGGGTAGATCTCTCATCTGAGACCTGTCAGGGGGAAGGAAACAGAAAGCATAGATTGCCCTTGTTTTTTCTCCTCCTTTTTACACCAGATCACTGCACTGTCAGGCATCACATGCCCAGGTGCATCTTACAGCCATTTTCTTGGCTGAGAAGATTAGTTTGGAAATATTTTATCTGCACAAGTTTACCTGACACCAGGGCGGGAGTGCTTTCAGAATGTAAATTATAATTTTCCTTTATGCAATTTTGCTTTAAAACACAAATCAAAAGACCAAAAATCACTTGTGCAAAAGATGTTGCTTCTGCTAGTACCCTTTTAAACAAGTGTGTAGTATTCAGTCTGCTCAGAATACACAAATTGCTCTGAAATCCAGTGCAGATTGGAATAAATAACACAAGTCCATACAGTTGCAGTAGATCGCGAATCATGCTTCAAGACTGAACTAAACTTTACCTTCAAATGGACATTAACAAACTGTCCCCAAGGGCACTCTAGCCATCACCTGTGCCACAGTGATGTCAGAGTGACATCTCTCCCCCAGGTGCTGACGAGTGAGGGAGGTGGTCTCTCTGCAGCTAAGAGCCAATGTTTTGATAGGTCTAGACTGGGAATTGATTTTAGCAGATTTCTTCATAGAAAAAAGACCACTGACAAAACTTGATATGAGTGTCTGACTTGCATCTGTACATCTTGAAATAAAGAAATAGTTGAAACTAATGGAAAATTTCTTCATGCTTATTATTTTAACTTTGGTCTTTGGAAACCAAGACGGAAAAATATGTCTTATTGGCAACGGGTTTCAGTAGTCAAGAATTGCTGTTAATTCCATGTTCACTAAAACTTTCCAGCTTGTCAACAAGGATTTTTTAGGAGATGCTGTCAAATGCCTTGATAAAATCAAGGTAGTGTTTTCTCCACAGTTCTCCCCTCATCTATCAAGCAAGTTGTTTCATCACAGATGGCCATCCAATATGGTTTGTCTTAGTCTCCTTCTTGACCTTAATTTGCTTGGACATACCTTCCATGAGGGCTCAATACACAGCTTTTCAAACTTTTTTTTTCAAGTGTGAGCTTGACTGGTGTGTAGTTTCCCAGATCTTTCTTTGGTAGATGATCATAAATTAGAATTTTCCTACTTGTCTGGCACTGTGACCTGCATGATCTTTCAAAGATGATAGAAAGCAGTTCTGCACTGAGGTTAACCAACTTTTTCAGTTCCTTTAGCTGCATCTTATGAGGTCCTATAGCCTTGTAAATACTGGGTTTGTACCGACGGTCTGTAACTCAGTTCTGCCCTCCACTTCTGGTAAGAATTGCATGTCTACATTTTCTGTCCTTCTAAACCTCCTGATATATTGCTAGTTGTTAAAATGAACATTTCCTGTCATTGAATTATTTTATAAAAATGTAGCTTTTAATTTTAACCTTCATTTTTTCTTATTATGATTATAGTTCTCTTACTAAAGACAGAAGACTTTTATGCTACTTGACACAATGCAGCTGCAAATAAAGTCTTCTTTATTTTTTTTTCCCATAGAAGTGATTAAAATAGTTTTTGTGGACAAGTGAATCCAGGTTCTCCACCAAGAGCTTGTGATACCTGCGTAAGAACTGCTAAAAAACCACAGAGGAAATATTAAATAACTGTGTGAAGGTGATAGAAAGGTCAAGTGGCCTTTATCTTCTGAAGCACCGTTTCTCACTCAAGGATGAAATTCAATAGTAAAAACAAAGCAGAGGACTCTGCCTGGAGTGTGTGTGAAGTTTGGATGTGTTGGGCTGATGAGGAGGGCTCAGTGCCACGGGCAACAAGGCAGGTGCTGGCTCAGGCAGTGCTGGTGGCCGCGGAGATGTGCTGCCTGCTGGAAAGGCAGGACCAGCTCTGGGGCTGACACGTCTCCCAGCGAGACTAGGAAAAAGTTTTGCAGACTTTAGGAACTCAACAGTGAGGCAAAATACAACCCAGCAAAAGAAGGAGGAGAGGGAAAAGCCCAGGCACAGATATGGCCACACGTAGCCTGTGTGGTTTGCAAAGTGAGGGTGAGGCAAACAGAGGACTTCAGTTCGCAGACTTGTTCCCAGGGAAAATTTCCCACGATTTCACTGCAAGTTCTGCCAATGTGAAAACGAGGACTGGTCCCATGTGAGGTTCCACAACCACCTCACCGCACCAATGCAGAACCACACATTACATTCAGGAAGGGTATGCAAGCTCTACGCTAAACCCACAACAAAGCTGATTTTGAAACGGTTTTAATGATAGACAATCTGCATACCAATTGACTCATTTGCGTACACAATAGCTTGGAACAATACCAGAGAAATATGTAAAAAGTCTGCAATGCTGTACGACAATAGCTTCCAAGTATGCTGACCTTCGGCAAACGAAACAAATGAAAAGTACAGTACTCTTTTGATGAGGCATTAATGAAGGATTAAGAGCGGATACAGCTGCATCACACGAGCACTGTTGTCACTCCACGCCTTCTCCGCAATTACAGCACGAACCCTGCGTGAGGCAGGCAGCGAGCACATGCTGCAGCTCACCCGTGTTTGACGGCGCCCAGGGCGGGCGTGCGGCGTGGCTCGGCCGGACCACCGCGGCCCCACACCGGCTGCGCTGCCCGCACCGCGGGCTCCCGGCGGCNGACTCCTGAAATGCGCCCCTGCCAGCCGCGCCACCACACTGCAGGAGGTTAAACAGAAGGCAAGAAAGAATATGAAGCCTAGAGAAAAACATTATTAAAAAGTGAGCAGAAAGGACATAGAAACTTTGTCCTGCTTTGTCACCAGGGATCTGACATGGCGTATAACAGCTGCAGAGAACGGGGTTGGTGGAAGAGCTTGTAGGCTGGACCAAAGCATTTCTCTGTGCAGTCTTCTAGTGTGCAACCGCCCCCATCCATTTCAAGAGATTTGAGCTGCCTGAAATGGTGCTCAAACCCTCAGTGACTACTTATGGTTCTGCTCTTACCCTGCTGTCTTCCCCAGGTATCGGCCTCCAGAGTAGGGAGGCATATATTTATGGAACCTAAGGTATATACACATATATTTTAGGTCCTTACACCAAATAATGTGAATAATAATTTATTCAGTGGAATAAAACTGAAGTTGCCAACATGCCAGGAGACTTCCTGTTTTAATGAACTGGCTTTGAGCAGTTCAGTTCAGACACAACCTGGATCTGCTTCCTGACTATTCCTGTGACACATACCCAGGGTAACTCCCATGGAGCAACTTTTCCAGACAAAATGTTGCTCTTCCTCTTCCTCTTCCTCTTCCTCTTCCTCTTCCTCTTCCTCTTCCTCTTCCTCTTTTTCCTTTTTCCTTTTTCCTTTTTCCTTTTTCCTTTTTCCTTTTTCCTTTTTCCTTTTCATTTTATTTTTTCATGTTTTCTTTTTTTTTTTTTCCCTTTTCTTCTACAGAGGCTTATGCTCTGGTTGGGTAGCAAGCATGCCTCTAGAATATGCCTTCCAGACGAATGATTACTCCTAATTTTCAATTCAGTTAGTATTAGATCCTTCTGATCTCATGCCTCAATGTCATTGTTTTTCAAATATTATTAGGGGTCCAGTTGGGAGCGTTATTCTCACTGGCATTTCTATTCCCCCAGTACCAAGTGTGGATAGTGCTTCCTCCATCTTCAAGTGCAAACTTAGGTAGCTTTGTAGTTCTACATTTGTGGTGAAGCAAGTGTTCTTGCCATTCCCTCCACAGAGTCCTCACAAAGATCGCAGGGGCGGTATGTTTTCCTTTATTTTTTATTTTCAATGCAGGTCATTTCAGTCATCTGCCTTGGAGTTTATCCAGGCTGCCAGCAATGCTGGCACAAGTGCAAGTGAGTGCAGCAAAAAGGCAAGAACAAAAGGATGTACTTCTTAAAGTTAATTTTTAGGTAGGAGAAGACTTCAGTAGCAACATCAGGAACATCAGGAGCCACAACCACAGCAATATGCTTAGAACAGGTCTTAAATACCAGCGCTTCAAACAGCAGTGTTTTACTAGACCTGTGTATGAAATTACTTCCTGTAGGGTACAGACTTGCCCTGAGTGAGCAGTTTAACCTTTCCACTGCTATTATTTAACAACCTCCTGGTGATATTTTTCCTGTGGAGGTTGTTAACACACATCTTATCTATGTCATTGACTACTGATTAGTGCAAATCAAAAAACACTAGAATTTGCTGATAATGGTCAGGACAACAAAGTGGTTCATATGGCTATATAAAGCTATACAGACAGATACATCCTGCAGCCTTTCCTGTACTCAAGTTGTAAACAGTTTTCTTAACTGTCCAGTTATTATATTCACAGCCAATATTCATGCAATTGTAGAATAATAGTATCAGAATATTCTGAATTGTAAGGGACCCACAAGGAGTGTTGAAGTCCAGCTCCTCACCCTGCACAGGACACCCCAAGGGTCACACCATGCATCTCAAAACATTGTCCAAACACTTTTTGAACTTTGTCAAACTTGGTGCTGTGACAACTGCCCTGAGGATCTGTGGAGTGCCTCTGCCCTGGAGGGTGAGGACTTAATAATAGGGCTTGAATGGGCAGTGTTCAGGAGCGAGGTGTGGCTTGAAGTCTTGGGGAGAGAGGACATTCAGAATGATTTTGGTACACTGAAGAGATGACCTGATATTAAAAAAAAGGAAAAAAATTGAATGCACAGTGCATACTGCTGCATGTAAGAAGAAGAAGAAGTCGATGCACAAATGTGGAGGATTTTTCTTTCCAAGTGTCAGCACCATAGATTCCCAGGATTAGTAGCCTAATCTGAACCAGTGACACGATCCTCTTTCAGAAGTATCTTAGAAGAAACATCAGATGTAAGACATGGGGAGACTCTGGTAAAGCTTACAGTGGAATCCTAAGACTGGCTTTGCACACTGGACTTCAAGAAAGAGGTAAGCAAAGAAGACTGCTGTGACAGTGGTCATGCAGAACCTAAGAGGACAGATGATTATCCTGAACTGGCCTGTGGAAGTTGTCAAGAAGTTAATTTGCCATAAAAAATTTGTAGCCTAATTGCAAAGCCAAAATTCCTAAAATAATTTAGCCAAATTGATTTTCTAAGACCAATCTGGCAAAATGTGATCTGATGGTGATGACAGCTGAGTTGAACTCTAGAGTGGCATAGGTCACCTGGTCTCAAACTCCTGCTGCTGTCACTTCATTTGTATATGCTATGGATATGCCTGAGCAATTTCCATCTGGAAGTCCAATCTTGATCTGACAGCAGTTAATGGGAAATGGACTAAATGACTTTTTGAAGACCTTTCCAGCCTGACACTGATATTTCAGAAGCATCCTTTTTCCAGCCCTCAGTTACTGCATGAAGTCAGATGTCTGTTCATTGGCACATGGTCTGTGCTTATCCCAAGAAATGCTAGGGTGGTTGCAGTCAACATAAGTTCATCCAGAACTTTTGAGAGAAATGTGAAACTTAAAACAGTTCTCAGCTGAGCAGGTAGTAAAGGGTGAACAAAATTTCTATTTTCACTGGATCCTGTAGATACAAATGTCTCATCTTTGTGTCCACCTCTGTTAATAATAACATCGATGAAGGACTCCCCCAGCCTACTAATCTAGAGCACCCACAAGTTTGTGGCAGATGAGCTTTCTGGCAGTGTCAGCTCTCAGTTACATATTGTTGTTACTCTTGAGATGTGTGCTGGGTGTGAGGTTACACCAGGTTCTCCTGCTTTTTCATTTGGGGTTTTTTGTCTTCAATTAGTTTTACCTGCTCTTTAGTTCGATTACCGTATCTGTACAGACCCATAGTTCTGCACAAGAAAAAAGGAATACAAAATAAGAGTGGGGGAAAACTANGCCTGCTCTTTAGTTGGATTACTGTATCTGCACAAGAAAAAAGGAATGCAAAATAAGAGTGGGGGAAAACTAGCTTATCTGTCTCCTTTAGCAGTCATCCTCATTCCTGTTGAGGTGGCAGAAGTGGACTAGAGCCAGATTCAATTCCTTTTTGCATGCCACCAAAATGTGCTAAATTCACTTGTGTATCTGCCAACATTTACATTTACTCTTTTCTTTTTTAATTTTCTTCTTTCCCCCCTGGCTTTATCTCCAAGGGACCTTACTACCATAAGGCTTTTTAGCACACTAAGAGCTCTCTGGCAAGAGAGGTGTAGGGTGCTATCAGAATAACATTGGCTAATCCACCCCAAGAGAGTCTCTAGGAAAGATGATCACTAGAAACAGTAGTGATACAATTTCTGTTTATGTCTCAGTCATAGGAGCAGTTTAAAAATACCTTATTGTGAAACCCATGGGCATATTAGTGGGTAGACTGACTATAAAGACCATGCAAATTGTATCCTTCTGGGAGTCAAAAAAGCAAAAGGAAAAATTTTAACCAATTTGAACTTTCTTAGTATGAAACTTAGAAATAGCTGTATCAGTTATGAAGACTGGTCCAAAATTTCCTTGGCCTGTTTTAGTAAATAGCCAGTACCTGATGGATTAGAAGATCATGGAAAAATCTTAAAATACAGTCTTGCCTCTATGATGGTGAATAAATCATAACCACCATTTTATATGCCTCAACAGCTGGAGTAAAAAATTAGGAAGAAAAGAGAAAATAATTATCTGAAAAGACTACTGTCCTGGGTTTTTCTTAACAGGTACATCCACCTAGGCTATCTTTTCTGAGTGAGTATCACCTCTGTTCAAACATCATGCTTTAAAAAGACTGGGCTGATTTTCCTCCTTGTTTTGAGCACCCTCTGAAGTACATAAATTGCCATATTGGCTCAGCCCCAGGCTTTATTTACCACAGAGCTTTGTGCTCTAAAGGAATCCTGCAAATGCAGCGGTTGGTGGAGTCTCACCTGGTGCATTAAAACAGAATGGAGCATACCTAAACTGTTCCCAAGAAATCTTTGTTTGTCCTGTCCTTTAAGAGCTTCAGCAATAAAAATGCTACAGTGCACTGTGCTGGACTTTTCCAGTGTTCTGCCATTGGGCTGGAAAGTTTTTTACTCACTTAAATCTCCGGGGGTTCTCTTCTCTTGCCTGACTTGGAGGATTTTCAAACCAATCAGGGATTTCTAAGTAATTGAAGAAGGAGGGCAGGCCTGAAGGTCAGTAAATGACAGTGGTTGAATGTCCAAGCAAGAAGAGACAGGGAGTTGCATAGCTGGAGGTGCATGGAAAATAGAAAGGGATGAAAGTGATTGATTAGAGAAGGTGGTGAACTGAGATTGTTGTGACTGAAACCAGAGGTTTTCTCCTTACACATTTCTTTTCAAGACACCCACACTTGTTTCAAGTCAACTGAGCAGAAGCCAAACACAGCTGTATGGATGTGGATGTGGGCAGGCTCATGAATTTGGGTAAATGTGGGCATGCTGCTGCTAGGTACAATTCATGCTCCTGGCAACCTCTGATAAGAAAAGGGAAGAAGGCCGGGAAAAAGTGTCCAGTGTGACAAGAAGTAAGTGTTTGTGAAAGTTTAAACATTTTTTTCATAGAAAGCCAAGTTAAAGATGACTTGCTTTTCCAATTACTGATTTTATTAACTTTGAGAGTATCCTTATGGAGAAAGAGACCTGCAATTTGGCAATATACACTGCATACAAAGTAATAGCTTGTTTTAAAACACAAGTGATGCTGACTATTATAATGTGAACTGTTTTCCAGATGAAAAGAGTGAAAGGGATGTAATTGGAGAAGTATGCAACAGTGGCTAATATGCTATTATTTGCAAAGAGATATTACAACTTATAATCTTCTTTCATGGGTTTACGTTGTTAGTGTTTAATCAGGCGTGTGAGTGTATTCAGGTGTTAAACCATTCTATTAGCTAGGAAAATTGCACTATTATTTACTGAGCTGTTTGTGATATATTGTTGTTGGCTTTTTTACTTTCTATTTCTCATCTTTTTGCAGTTTATTCAATTGTCCTTTCTACTTTTGTCTTGTACGATGGCTTGTAAAGTGTCACCAGGACAAATTAGCCAGGTAACAATCGTATTTTTGGGGGTTTATTCTTAATAAGTTATATGAACGAATTTTATATTCCATCTTGTTTTTTGGAAGGCATCAAGCTACAAGATGGTGCCTTTGAGCTTTTATCAGCTTTCCATAAAGTTTTTAAAAATATGTGAGAACACATAATATAGAATTGAAAACACATGGTCCTCTCCATCCTTCTAGCAAAGAGTGAAACATACAAGGCTGGTGGTGGACTAACCCTGCATGGGTGGAAGTGCTAGCAGAGCAATCTGACTGTGGAGCTAACCTACTTTAGCTGGGGTTTTGTGGAGACAGTCTTGGACAGGCCAGTTCCAGGAAAGCTGTCAAGAACAGGGAAGGATCAGTGTATCTGTATAGAAACAGATCCAGGAGCCCATAACCTTTCTGGGGGAGTATTGGGAGACAGGGCTGTAGTAGCCATGAAAGCTTTGCAGCATCCACAAAGGCAACACAGATAGAGTTCCTCTCCTCTGCCCTTATTTCAGATCTTGCCTTGCACAAGGAAGGATGCAATTAAGCAAAGCCTCCAGTATTTAATTATTAGGTGCTACCACCGACTATTCTGGGGCCATAAAATTGACTTCCCTTCTTGTATTACCCATTTATGCTTGTAAACAACCACACCTCCTTGGAGCGAGCTGTAATGCTGCTGGGGGTGAAAATCCACAGGACATGGGTGACAGAAGAAGCACTCTGTGGACACAAGAGTCTGCAACTTGTTTGCACAACATATAAATATGGGACAGTCCCATTGTATGACAAAGAAAAGAGAAGTGGTGTTTCACCCTATGGTTAACATGACAGCATGTAGTTAGAGTATTTAATGATTAACAGTCATTTTCACTGTTTTAAAGATCACTTGTTTTAATACACAGCACTGAAGACTAAAAGGAACTTCCCTCTAAAATTATTTGGTAAGATGGTTTGAAATTCTGATGGAAAATTAAGGGAGATCTTGATAAATTCAGTATAGGGGCATTGAGTCATATACACTAAAATTAACTGTCACTTGAAAAGGGGAATTCACTGAAGGAGGTGGAAAGACTCTTGTTACTTTTGGTGAAGTGAGGAATTCACCCAAAGGGACCCTATGTTTGTGAAGGGGACACCCATCTGAAGTGAGTGCTGAACCTGGGGAAATCTTGTGAAGGTGCACTGAGAGCATTGCTGGACAGACCCTTGTGTTTACATCTCAAGACTTGCTGTAGAACACTTTTCCTGGGCTGGCCTAAAATCTTTGTTAAATTAAAACTTTTCAGTGGATAACAGGATCTTGACATTTCCCCTACCTCAATGGTTTCAGATTCTGGATCTGTATTCTGGCCACAATAAATAAAATGCATTGGATTGGCTGGATCACATGAAGTCTGGGAATATGGCTCAGTAGGTGAAGTCAGGATGCCCCAACACAGAGCCTTGGGCCAAATACAGTCATGTTCTGACCACAGTGGAAATAAACCATCAAGACTATGAGTTTTGGCTAGCAATTTGTGTCTGAAAGAGCAATATTTTGAGACAAAAGAGGAAATGTGGTAAAGTACAGTATGTTGTTATGGGAAGTGTTTTAATGAAGTGAGATTAAAACAATCTTGAAAATTAATTTGTATGAATTTCAAAATTGACTTTGCTGACAGAGCTCTGTTTCCATCTGCTTTACTAAGAAAATCTAATGAAATGCAGATATTTCCAGAAGCTACTGCAGTATTCTTTATAAACTTTAGGTTTCTTTGCTAAACCTCTGTTCTGTCAAGAGTGATCTTAATTATCTGACGTTTAATGTCATCCATCAGACCAATTTTTCGTTCTTCACATGCTGTTTCAAGAACTCTGATCCCTAATTTAATTAATGAATCATTGTTTCCCAAGTTATTAGCTGCATCTGTTCCTCTTTTTATTTTTTTCGCTTGTCTCCTTAAAAATAAATGCTGAAAATTGGTTGAGATGCTCAAAAGAGCTGTTGCTTTTAAGCCATTCTCCCTTCCCTTCCCTTCCCTTCCCTTCCCTTCCCTTCCCTTCCCTTCCCTCAGGATAAATGGTGCCCCTTTAATGCCCTCGAAGTGTCTATGGGGTCAGTTGCAAGCTGTTTTATCTGTGGTCTGTCTTCTAATGGCATCTGTGCCCCTCAATGAATCCTCAATGACATCCGGGAACATTTTGACATCCAGTGTTTTAACTCATATTACAGCTAATTAATTCATGCCTGTGAAGCACTTTGAAATTATAAAAACACTTAATATTGTTCTTTTTAATGGTTTACTAATCTTAACTCACATGAACTTTGAATTAAAGGGTTTCTCTCTTTGTAATCTAAATTCTATCTTATCAAAGATTGACAAGTTGTTTCCACTTTTCAGAACATGCCTTCTCAGTTTTGGCTTAACTCTGCTAATCACCGAATGAAACACCATGAAAACGTGAGCTCACCAAAGTCAGCAGGGACCAAGAGTCCCTACAGAAAATGTCACCTCAGCTATGACTGGACTCCTAAAGCGGATGCAAGAAAGATTTTAGGAAGTTGTATGAAGGGCCCAGGTTTAACATCCCACTTATGGGAGCTGGTCTGGCTTCCTGCGTGTGCTTGATGAGCCTCGTACTCCAGCACTGCGAGGCAAGAGCCAAACTCAGCCACCCTGGGCTGCCATCTGCAGCCAGAGCCACGGGTTGGTGTTGGCACCTACACCTGGTCTAACTGTGCTTAGAAAACAACACTACAGTCTGGCTTGGGCAAACGGTGTTTTCATCCAGAACTTCCAAACACTGTTCCTCCTGAGGGCTTAAGGAGGTGCCACAGATCACCATATCTGCTAAAAATTATTTTGCCAGAGTAAGGCTGAGCTTTTGATTAAAGTAAGACAGGGACCTAAAACCAGAATAACTTTCATCCAAAATCAGTGGCTTCCTTTCAAACTAGTTTCCTGAGCTGTGGTCCCAGGGGGTATCAAAGTGAAGGTGATGGGATGAAGGAGGACATTTTGCTTAGGTCTTACCCCTGACATAGAACAGGACACAGTTACACTGGCACTTAAGATCACGTGAGCATTGATGTAGAGGCTGGCTCAGGCAAGCCTGCAATGAACAGACACTTCCCAAAAACATGTTGAGAAATCATCTTAATTGTGTCCATTGTTAAAATAGGTGGTTTTACCTTAAGCAGTGATATTATTATTATTATTTGTTATGCATATTATCATACTGCCTACTTGCACTTGTATGTTATTTGAAAGTTAATTATACCTCTCATCCTTTCATCGTCTCCACTAATTTTCAATTTTAATGCATTAATGTGTTATTCTTGTATGACATGTATCCTAGATTCAGGAATAAAAATTAAATTGAAATCTTAAGGTAAAAAGAAGGTTCATCTCAGTTAATTAATATTTACCTCCAGCAGAACACTGACTAATTACACTGGTGCTGTAGTGGGGAGAGACCTGTATGAAGCTGGTTACCCATTATCTGCCCAGCCTAAGGAGCAATCCCAGCCCCTGTGAGCTGATGAGAGTCCTTGAGAGGCTCCCAGCTGCAGAGAAAGCACAGATGCTTTCTCCCTGTGTGCTGTGCTGCTGAGGAACCAGCACAGAGCTGGCACCAGCAGCTGGAGGCAAACAGCCCAGGCTGGTGAACAGGCAGAGTTTGTGTGGTGTCCTGCAGCACCATGGAAGGGTGAGCACCTTCCTGCTCCTGCCTGTCCCTCTGCCCGGGCTGCAGTGTGCACTGGTGCTGGGCAGGTGCATGTGGCATCTCAGCTCTGGAGGTTCACAGCATCCCTTCTCTTGGAGGGACTGAGTGCCCTGGATCCCAATGGGTGTCAACCAATCCACTTTCCTCTTAGGCTGAGGATGCCTATGGCAGACTGGCTCCTTTTGACAGGTTACTGAGGAAACACAATAAATGGCACCTGCCAGCAGGTCCTGGAGTCCCTCAGTGGGGCCTGACCCCAATTACCTTAAGGTAAATGGGGTCCTCCTATCACTGGGAAGGAGTGGTGGGATAGGGAGTGCTGGTGCCACAGGCTGCATGACAGCTCTGCTTGTGTGTCTGCTGTGATCCTCCAGCATCACAGCACAGCAGCCCTGTGGTCCAGCAGAGACAGGGGCCTGACCTTGAGAAGGTGGGGCCTAATCCTCGGTGAAATTTCTTCCCTGCTGACTTTATTTTGGGCAAAATGTTTCAATTTCTCCTACACCAACAGTCCTTGCCACGTCAGACACTCACTGGTCTTCCCAAGGTCTGTAGATAAACAGCTCAGTGGTAGCCCTGGGAACAGGGTGTTCCTCGTGCAGATGGTCTTGTGAGTGCTGCTGAGAAGCTGGTTGGCATTAGGAGAAGTTCTGGGTCCACAGCTGTGAGATTTCCACAGCCAGAACAGGAGGAAATGGCTGCAGTCCTAACCTACATTCTGTTGGTGGTGCTGGGATGGGGATTCCTTCCCCCATGCACGTGCTCTCACTAGAACCAGGCCATGTAATCATTATGCAGCCAAAACAAAAAAAAAAACCCCAAAATCACCCTATTTTCCATGCAAAGGAACATATTTTATGTACCTCAAGCACATCTTCTGTCTTGATGGCCTAACAAACTCACAGGACTGAGTAGGCATCTTTTCTCTAAATCACTTTTGGCAGATCCTTTCATTAATCATTGCTGATCTGAACAGTTTGATTCCCCTGAAGTATGTAAAGCATGCGCTCACTGACTGACTGAGTTATGGAGTCACCATTTAGCCCAGAGGTTAAATGCAAAGTTGTATTACACACAGAGTATTGCTAAAATAACCCCAGGCTTTTAGTTTTGATTTCCACTTTATTGATTTGCACTAGGTAAATTTAATTCCAAATATTAGAGATGGCTGAGATAGTCATTCAATTTTGTTATTGTAGTGAAGAAACCATTAGGAAAATGGAGTAGTAAAGGTCACAGTAATCTTTTCTGGAATGAAGAACCAATTTTATTCAGAGGTCAGATTTGTACCAAAAACCCTACAGCACTCTCACTATGTCATTATTTAAGCATTTACACAGTTTCATTGATATACAACAATTGTGAAACGTGACATTGCTCAACAGAAAATAGAAAAGTGTGAAAGAGCTTCTTTCCTTCCATGCATGGGCTGTGAATTTTCCATGTTATGCAAGCAATTTCCTATGTTATCTTGCTTGCACTCCTGAATTTACTCTGTTGTGGCTCTTGACAACAGCAAGCTTCTCTTTGATCTCAGATATATTTCCAGGCATGGTGTCAATATCAGTGTGTTAAAAGAAGGGGACTGATGAGGACTAGGTCTCCTTCTGACTTTTCTGCAGACTCCTTGCATGACTCCAGGTAAGTCCTATGGAGGCTTTGTTCCTTCATTAGCCAAAACAAGGGCTAGCAAAGCACCTGTGTTCCCTGAGGTTGAGGTTCCCTTTTCTAAATAGACATATGTGTGAACTGCAAACACAAAATAAATATCTGTAACTATATTTCTTCCTCCTTTTTACACACTGAGCTATCACTGAGTCTATAATTTTAATTCTTATATAGTTTTATTGTCCTGGGTGAGCATCAGCAGTAATGTTTATTTACATAATATAAAATTACGTATGTTGAGGATTTCACTTTCTGCTTACCATCCCATCCACTAGGGGTTCTTTCCACCCTTACATCCCACAGGACTGTCCCTGTTTGATTCATATACTGTATCTTTCTTAAAGGGAAAAATGGGCATAAAAGCAAATATTCTACAAAGGTCTGATAAGAAATTTTTCCATGATTTGTATGAGTGCCAAGATCAATTGCCTAAAGCGTGTGAAGAAACATGCTTTCCTAAAATTTCCTCTGAAGTGGACTAAACCTATGGCATAATTTATATGCTCATTTCTTCAGTTGCTCTACTGAATAAAAGTAAAAATATTTTTATTATATCAACACCTTTTAATTAGTAACGTATTAAATTTTCTGGTTTAGATTTTAAGCCCTTTTGTGCCATTGGTGTGCCAGTGATTTTCAAGCGTTACTTTGTCTGAAATACACAGTAAGATGGAAAATGGCTTCAGAATCCTGGATTAGCTGTCACTGATGGCATAAGTCTGTCAATAGCAGCCAGTAAATGCAGGAGACTGACTTTCTCCTCTTATATTTATTTATAACTGCCATTTCAGAATAGCAATAAGACACTGCAGGCCATGCATTTTGAAGGGATTATTGCACTTCTCTTATGACTAAAGTCACCTGCCCTTTAGCCTTGTGTCTTATAACACCTCCTGAGGAGTTCAGTAGTAGTCCAGAAACGACAGCATGCTGTGTCCTATAGCTTCAATATATTTAGCTTGATCATATGGAAAAATAATGACAAAGTAAGGGAATGTGCAAGAAAACTACCCCAGCTATTCCACTCTTTTTCCATTCTTTTTAAACCAACTTACAAGTGAAATAATTTACGGGTTGTCAACTGTTTGTTAAAATGTACGTGAAACATGGAAAAATTGTTTCCCTGTTACGGTTATGGTATCTGCATATATGGTATCTTGTATATATGAAATACCAACCTTTTAGCACAGTTTATATTGTTGTGTAATATAGAAATAAAGCTAAATTCTTAAAAGGGTTAAACAGTTCCATTCTGCCTTAAATTACCACTGTCATTCATTTCATTAGATGAGTTTATGGAGTTACAATATGTCTGTAATTTATAGCCTGCTTACTGACAAAGCTTAATGCTAACATATGCCTAATTTGCCAAGGTTATCTCAAGCCCCATTCATCTCCCCCACTAACAATATGCTGCTGATTCCATGCTTCATGGATGAGGTACATGCGGTTTCATATTTAGTGCTATCAATCACAAGTAATTGCCTCCAGCTCCCCGCCTCAATGTTCAAAGTGATTTCTCTTTAGCCTCTGAGGCTTGATGAAAAGGGAACGTGTGTAGCCAGAGGAGGGCATCCTCCTCCAGCCTTAGCAACTGCAGGCCTCAAGCAGCTGGAAATCAGAGAGCAGCGACAGCTGGTATTTCCAAACTTTTCTCCTCTGGAGCACACACTTTTGGCAGCCAGGGAAGTGCATTCCTGGGTATGTGATTGTGCAGCAGTGGCAATTGTCTATGGGAAGTGAGTTGGCTTCTGCAGTGCTGCCCTTGGGATTTCCCCATTCATGCAACTGGACTAATCTGGGACACCTCCAGCCCTATGCCCCAGATCACAGTTTGAGGTTGTACCACTCCAGTCCTCAGCCCTTAGTCTGGTTGCACTGGCATGTGAGATGTGGTATGACCAGAGGTGGCCAGAGGGGATTACAGTACACATCTGTATTTTCAGTATCTACTGAGTCTTCTCAGTGTGATTGCCATACCAAGAGCAAACTGTACCTTATGTAGTATAACAGTTTTAAATTGTGAGAGTCCCAGTACTACCAGCTTGTAAACCTGTGCCCAGCTTTGTTTCTGGGAAGGGTCCCGTTGGTTTGTCTTGCAGAAGTGTGTTTGATATCCAGATCTGAGTGACTAATTCACAGTTCCCTGTTCTCGTCCTCTTTGTCTGCTTGCTGTTATTTTCTGCAACTTCACATTAAATTATAGTGGCCCCTTTTATCTGCATGTACTTTCCCCCCTCCCTATTCAGTTAAGCTTTTTTGGTATGCCTGTGGTCACCCTTGAAGGTGGACACTGACTGGAAAATTCAGCTGCAGTGTCTGATCCTGAACTGTTTATGCATAGTTTTATTGGAAATCATGGGCATTGCTCACAGTCTCGTATGAGTACTAACATTTGTCTTTATAGCACGTGGATAAAAATTCCAGTTTTATGAATGTGAACAAACACACACACACACACACACACACACACACACACACACACACACGCACACACACGCACACATTGTCTGTTGAATGAGCTGCTGAGCCATGCAGCTATGTAGGTTCCTGAGCCTTCAGATACATTCCAGACATCCTTTAGATCACATTAGAAAACACAGAGAATGAGTTAACAAATATGTTTTGCCTAAAATATATCTCCCACTTCACTCCGGGATCAACAGAAAAAAATATCAAGTAAAAAAGTTTCCTCTTGGATACTCTGCTATCAACCAGCTGTAATCTCAGATTTGTTGAAGATGTTGTAGTACTTGATATTCTGAAACTTCCCCAGAATAAAGGAGACAGTTTGGCAGACCCAGTGAAACTCTCTGTTCATGTTAATTGACTGTGATCTGCAGTACTGAAAGAAATGACTGCAGCTAAAACAATCATGAATGGATGAACAGCTGTATAGGATTTAAAACCAGAGTGATATTCATTAGTTTCACTGCATAGGAACATCATAAATTTCAAGTCCACTAGGAAAATAAAAAAACATTCTGGAGAAAAAAAAAAGTTTATTTAAAGAAATAGCTGATGCTGATTTTGGTTGTTTTGTTTTCGTTTTTGTTGTAAGAATTTAAAATCATTGTCCTGTATGGAAGGGACAGCTGAAAAACAGTGTTAGCTTCTGTTAGGGATTTGGGTTTTTTCTTTGTTTCTGTGCTGTGCCAGAACTCAGGGGCATGCCATGAAAGGATAGCAGTCATGGACTTCACACACGTTTACTTCAAAAGGAGCTAACTCCTATAGCAATCAGAAAAACTGTTGCACTTGCACTTGCAGAAGAAAAGTCTAACTCTGTGGCTGTGTGGTTGATTGTGGTTATGCTTGTTATGAGCTAACATTTGGGCGAAATTTAAAACTGTGATTCTTGCTTGTACTTACAAAAGATTTTATTTCTTAAGAGTCTGATAGGATAAAGTCAAAGAATCTGCTAAAAATTTGTATCCATTTTACTGCCTGGCCTCAGATAAAAGGTCAAAAATTTTATTTTTATAGTACACAGTAAATTTTTAGGTGTACTTTTAAATGAAATCAGGTGAGTAATAGAAATACATGTAACCCTGGTTTCTATATAATTTATTGAATACGATTTACAATTTAAGAGGGCTGCACTGTATGGATACAAAATTCAATTCAAAGAATTCAATATATCCAATTGCTACTAATTACCAGAGGGGTTGGATTTTTTTTTCTATTAGGAATATATGAAATAAACATCAAAACAAATCAGAGAATTCATAGAAAACATGTCTGAAAGGGAAGAGTTTTAAAGTTGTTTTTCAACGCAAGTGTTGTAAGGTTTCAAGAAGATACACATTTATCTAAACACAACTTAAGCAGCACTAGCCGATAAAATAAGTATTCAGAAAACTTATCTTTTTTGTTTTAAGGATTGTTTCTTAAATCAGTGGCTGGAAGGAAATGTCTTTGTGAATCTTTGCATACATTCCAAAGGGCTCTAAGGCTAAGTGGCTGCACTTTGCATAGCGTCTGCTGACTTCCCATTCAGAGCCCCTCTGGCAGGCGGGGGGCGGAGGGGTGCTGTGCTGTGGTTTGTGGGAATAGGCTCTTTCAGTTCTGGTTTATTACATGGCTAATTAACCAAGGTCACCGAGCTCTTTTATAAGCCTGCCAATAGAGACATCACTGGTGCTTTAACAGATCTGTTTATTATATTGCATGCCCTGATAATATGACATTGATTAAAAAAAATATATGGCGCAGCATTTACCTGGAGCATTGTATCAACCCATAAATATGGGAAACAAAAAACCCCTGAAATAATAGGCAATACAATATTTTTTTTATTTAATCTTAAAACCATTTATTTTCTATATTATTGCACAATGGCTTGATGGGGCAAATATAAACAACTGGAATTTATGAGTGGTTACGTTAACGTGTTACAGTAATAACCTGACTTACCTGTGACAAAGGATCTTCGGGAGATTGCCACTCTATGTACAAATTACCATGGAATGCCTGGCAGTGAACAGCTGGTGAGTAAGACAAGGGACTGCACCTGAGGATTATGCACCAGGCTAAAATAAACCTGTGTCCCTGGAACTGACGTGAATGCAGAATAGGTGTCCTTACTGCTGCGTCTGCACAGAGCCATCTTGCAAGGTGCTGTCACCCTCATTTAAGTAGCTAAGGGCTCTCTTAAAACTAGTGAGAGCACTGCTGTTCTCTGCACCAAAATTTCAGGTCAGAGTCCTCCTCAGGCTGTTCTTGGCATGCATGTTCTCATTCCTGCTCCAGCCCTGCCTGTGAACACAGGTGTGTGTGACATTGTCCCTGTGTGAATGACAGGTGCAGCACTTCCCAGGGGAGCTCTGGCAACAGCTCATCAGCCCCAGGACACCCAGCTTGTACCTTCCTGTGAGTGACCCTGCAGCAGCTGTGCATTGCTCCCTTCTCATCTGCCAAGAGCAGCTCACAGAAGCACTGCTGCTGCACAGCAGTATCCTGAACATCAGCAGGGCATCCCCTCCTTTGTGCCAGCCTCTCCTCAGACATGGGATGAGCTGCAGCTCCCGTGTCTGAGACTGGGAGTGGGGGTCACTGCAGGTTACTGATCCTGCATATGAGGTGATCCATAATGGAGTATGTTTGTCCATGACTACATGGATATGGCAATGTGTCTCAAAAGTCCCACCCAAAGGTTACCCGGTGTGTTTTGACCCCTGCAATGCTAGACTTGAACTGGAATGATTTCAAGATGATCTTCAGAAAGGCAAGGAATATGCAATCCAGTCTTGAGTGATGGTGTGGGGAGCAGTCTAAACAGTCTTATCTGGGAAATGCCAACCTGCACTTCACAGAATCAGAGTCACAAAATCACAGGGAATGTTAGGTTGGAAGGACACTGGGTCATCTGGTCCAACCTCCTTGCTTAAACGAAGTTCCCAGATGGTTCTTAAATATCTCCAGTGTTCAGTCACCTGTGCAGTAAAGTCCTTCCTCTAATGCAGGTGGAGCTTCCTGTGCATCAGTTTTTTCCTGTTGCCTCTTCTCCTATTGCCTGGCACCACAGAGAAGAGCCTGCTGTAGTGTTATATCCCTGTAGGGTTCTGCTTTATCTAGGAGAGAGATCACAGGGTTCAGTGTGCACCCCAAAGTCTCCTAAAACTTCTGGAATGCCCACAGGGGTTTCATGGCCCCAGCTGCAGTTTTCTGGACTGTGATCTGAAGAGACCCCACAGCAGCCCCAGCTGCATGAATTGTACTTCCAGGGGGATCCAGGGCAGGTGGCCAGCTGAGATTCTCTAATGACCTTTCCTGTATTTCCTCCAGAGGCATCCAGAGCACTATGGGAACCATCTCTCAGTACCTCCCTGCGTGTCATTCCCATCCTCAACCTCACATCCTGTCTTTGTACCAAGAGATTAGCCGTTTCCTTGCCACTGAAGACAAGGATCCCAAAGATTAGCATGTAGTCTGCTGAAAACCTGGCTTCTTGAACCGTGCTGTCTCTATTCTGATTTGCACATTCTGTGGGTAGGTAATTCATCTATGGTAGGAAATACCACCTCACTTGGTACTGCTAGGAGAATTCCTACCCTCATTACTCACATAATATTCAAATAAGCTTGTTCTAGCTCTCCCTACTTTAGCAGAAAAAAATTACAGTTCATCTCATCAGATTTCTGTGTGGGTTCTTCTATGTCCAAAGATTCTGAACATGGTTAGGCTGCCAGTGGTATTGAAACCACCATCTAGATGGGGCAGAAACTGCCATCCTCTCCTCATCTGCATCTCCTGTCTACTGCATTGTCCTAGACTTACTGGGTGGAGCTCAGCTCTGGAACAGGATACTTGTGCTTAGATATGAGCATGTAGGAGCCCTTGTGGTCAGCTGCATCCAGTGGATGCAGTCAGTGGAAGGGCAGGGTGGTTTGGCTTCCTCAGGCATGGGTGCAAGGGCCTGATTCATCTACCAAAACTCTCTGGTAGGGTCACAGTGCACAAGTGGGAAGTCTACAGTAATGCATGTAACACATGATGATAGCTATTAAGGGATCCTAAGACCATATTGGACCAAAAAAAAATAAGGAAAACAGGAATTCTTCCTATAGTTATCTGGGCAGAAGTTTTTGCTCCTTTGAAGTATGAGCTGCCTGGAGAAGATAAAGAATGGTTGTCAGTGCCCTATAATCTGATATACACCACCACCGAAGCTGGTGCTGGTCATGGTGGACCACACCTGCAGTAGCCACAATCAGCAACAGTAATTTCTGTTGTTCTTTGAAGGATTTAATGCAGAACTAGACAAGATGCAAAGAATGACCAGGCCTTTTGCATTTCATATGGGAAATTGTATCATTACAAATCACTTCTATATACTTGGTTTCTATTTCTTCCTACACCATTCCTGGTCTTTTTTCTTGGACACAAATTGTCAGAATGAAAAGAGAAAAAAGTCAGAACAAAAAAGAAAATTTCCCTAAAACCCCCAACACAAAGAATTACACTCTGTCAGAATGAAGTGTCAGTAGGCATCAGACTTCTGACTCCATGAAGATCAGGCAAAAGAAAAGATTTTTGCCATCTTTTGCCTGTACTTCATCATTCAGTAAATTTAGCAGATGAATCTGAAATTATATTTTGCTCTTTAGCTGTTTAATATCCTGTTACAGTCCTTGGAACATGGGTCAAAATACTGTTCTAGCCATCAGAATATAGGACAGGCTAGTGACCTTGATTAGATACAGAGAGACACTCATTTGCAGTTCTTCTGTCACACATAGATTTGCCAAGAAGGAAATTCAAGAAGGAAATTCAAGCACATCATTCATGTTCTGGGTGAGTGAAAGGATGGAACAGCTACCTCTCACCTTTTCAAAAGGGAGAAGAGTGATGGGTTCTCCATTTTTTATGAAACAAAATGAGATGCATCTTATTTGGTCTGATTTGATTTCAAATGTAGTTGTATTTTTACTCACTGTGGCCTAAGTACTTTCACACGCAGTGAGTGCAAACAGGCTGTCCTTTTGAGCTGGGGGTTGCAGGGTTACAGAGAAGGCCTCCATAGACTTGTGTCCTGACACATCCATGCAATCATACAAGAAGTTTAACCCTCTGGAGATGACTGTGGTAAAGAGTAGTTTCTAAATATTTTAAATTGGGAGCAACTTAAGATACTGGCTTGTTCAAGCTGGTATAAAATATGTTAGTCTTATCAGGATATTTTTTTCTATGATTTCTCTGATTGTGGAGCCTTGGATGTTCAGACTGAATCGGCACAACTTTTTTCATTTCACTCTGAAAGGTTAAACAGAATGCATTCTGTTCTTACTCATAAGTACAGTTTGAAAGAGAATCTCGCTGTTGCTGCCACTCCAGGTACAAGGGCAGTGTATTTGTAAACATTTAATTACCTACTTTGTAAAACCTAAACTAATGTTTACAGGAAAAATCAAGCCATGATGTTTCTGGAGAGGAGCATGTCAAGACTTTTATTGCTTTTATTTTCTTCCAGCAGTGCCTAATATCTAAATGACATAGATTTAAACCACTTCCAAAAGCTTTTGACCTGAGTAGGCCATGCCAACCATTTTACCAACAATCTTTTCCTTCCATACCTATATTTTTTCCAGTCATGTGAAATATGCTATGTTTGGTATTAATTTTCTGTAATTCTTTGGGTAAAAAGGTCAACAATCTTTTTATCCTACCATCTTTTCTTCTGAACACCATCCTTTGTACCTGGCTAATAACTTGAAGTAGTATGAAAATTTAAGCAGTTAATGTCTGTTCCCAATGTTTCTCAAGAGTCCTTTTGGTTTTAGACACCCACACATGGTCTCTTTTTGTAAAAAGAGGTGTTTTTCCTTTAAGCCCCCATACACTGTTTGCTAAATCCTCAGCAAGCTGAAGGGTTTACACCAGCAGGATGGATACACATGATCCTCTGAAAGCTGCCATTAGAGCAATTCATAAATGTGGCTAACAGAGTGGTAAAGGCACTGAGAGTTCTAAAATACCTCCACATCTTGGATCTTAAAGTTCTCTGAAAACACTCTGTTGCTGCAGTTTTGACTTCACTATCAGTAACAAAGTTACAAACATTATGTTACCTCAACAAACTGCTGGAAGACCTGTTAGGAAAATTCTTTAAGCCTCTTAGTCTGTAATGTCTGAACTTCACTTCTTTCAGCAAAAATTCTTTGAAAGGCCTCTGAGCCTTCATTGTCCATCTTATCTGCTGATCCCAAACCCCAGGAACATTATGTATTTATATATATATACATAATAGCTCACATATGTCATTGTTACAACGTACTTGAAACTTACAGCTGTGCTTGGAGAATCGCTGCATACCCAAACTGGGCTTCCCATTGCACAGCCCCACGAAATACTTCTGCCAGCTTTAAAATGTACTTGTGCTGCCTTGTGTAAAGCGGAGGCCAACAGTCTGCTTGTTGGATGGTCAAAGCCACACTACATTCATTTGGCTTTTCAAAACACAGAGTTCGCTCCTCCCAAAGCTGTTATCAGGTCAGTACAAAAATTTCGAATGGGAACATTTCTGTAGCCAACACCAGGGTTTATTTGGCTTCCTGAAGGAAGATGAAAGATCTGCTGAGAAGAACTTTTCCAAAACCCCTTTCAACAAACCCTTGGAAAAGATGCTTGGAGCTTCTGTTCTTGCAGCCAGAAGAAAGGGGAGCAGGAGGTTCTCTTTGCAGCTTGAGGAACAGAAAGGGCATTTGGGACTTTGTTTGCTTCGATCCTGCAAGAAGAGACCAGTTGGTCAGTGGCTCAATACTGAGTCAGGAGGATTTGGGGTATTGTTAGTCTTGATTGGAAAGAAAAGGAATTTAGGATTTGG
This sequence comes from Promerops cafer, assembly GCA_013398275.1. Taxonomy (NCBI): domain Eukaryota; kingdom Metazoa; phylum Chordata; class Aves; order Passeriformes; family Nectariniidae; genus Promerops; species Promerops cafer. The sequence goes on from VZSE01009142.1 coordinate 428,164, forward strand.
TCGGACTAAAAACATGTCCAACCCCCTTATTTTTCACACAAACTTCACACAAAAGGAAAGTGGTGGCTAGGAAAGGGGACTGGCTCAACTTCTGGAGCAGATTTCATTAATGATGTTGAGATGTCGGCATTACCTCTTATGATTGCCTAATTCTTTCCATTATATGCTATTGTTTTCTTCTGTCCATAAGTCTGCCAAGTTTCTGTGACTTGGGATTAAATTTTTTTTTGCTTGCACTCCACCAGTCCCTAAATTCTTGTAAAGAGAGGCAAGACTTCCCTGAGAATGATGTTAGAAAAGGCTTTTGTAATCCCTTTCAACTTTTTAAATATAAATCTTCACCATTTTTTTGGTTTTGGGCAGGTATTCAGTTTGTCATGAGACATGATCTGGGAATAAGGAGGGGTTCTTTTTGCCCCATAAGACTGTGCATGAATCAGAATACGATAGCAAGAACTTCACTACTTTTGTCTGGCATGGGCCTGGTCTATCAAAAGTGGTGATTTATCTTAGGTATCTCAGATTTTGCTTCTCTGATTTGAGACAGGAAGGAAGTTGGGAACCAGAAAAATTTTTAACAGTGTCACTTAGCATTTTAAAAATCTTTATTTAAAAATATACTTTAATATAGTATTTAAATATAAAAATATTTATTTTAGGTAAAAGTAAACTCCTCCAAAATATTCCTGCATCCTGCTCAATATTTCCTTCTCTGCTACAATATTTTAATTCCATTTTTGATGTAGGAATTGATCTACTTATTTAGCTTTCTCCTTTAGCCATTTTTATTTTATTTCTATATGTATGTATTTTATACTGTGAAAAAAGAACCTGTCTTCACTATAAGTTATTTCATCTCCAATTACATATGAGCATTTATCTCTATATGTGTGTACTTACTTAAAATTGTCTTAATGTACTTAACAAGATAGCTTTAAAAAATCCTGAGCATGCCTATCTTAATACTTGGGGATAGAAAACTTAATTCTTTTTATTTGTCTATTTGCCCTGAAAGTAGAATTTCTTATAAAGTGAGAGAAATGTTGTTTGGCCTGCCAGGGAATCAGCTTTCCGAATCCCAGCCTGAACTCTGACAGGAAGAAATAAAAACATAAAATATCCTCTACAAGTTGGTCTGAACCAGTATTTATTCATTTGTTTGTTTATTTATTTATTTATTTCTGCATTAGAAAATGGATTTTAGAACTAGCATTTTGCCTTTGACTATATTGTCTTATTCTTAAACACCTCTCTTGACTAGCAAAAGCCATGCTTAGGCTGGGAAAAGAAGGATTGCAATTATGTAAATCTTTCAATCCTATATAAATACAGCCTATCTACAGAAGCTTGTTAAATCTCTCTCAGTTGCAGAAGTGGTGCTCATCAAGCCAGGAAACATTATATATGTTTCCTGGAAATATAACATTATGACCAAGCTCAAATTAAAACTCACAATTCAGACTCTGACTATTGGATATGAATCTATTAAAGATACAACTTATTTAGGGTAAACATAAACAATAAGATTCAATGTTTATTGTTTGAAATTTTCAAATAAGTATGAAGTAGTACAAATATTCAGTGGACAAATATTCAGTGGAAGATATTTCATCATATAACTAGTAACTGTTAATTATTTTTCTCCATGAAATAAAAACAACATCTGAAAATTGTTTTCATACTCTTTTGCTGATCTTGAGTAAAGGCCCTTTTATTCTTTACAAAACTTTTAGGGAGGGGGCATTTTCATAACAAGTAAGATAGACAACTTGTTCTGAGACTTTCATTACACCACTGTGTTGAGAGATCCTCAAAAGATGCACATGGAGAATTTGAATTGCACCATTTTGTACATCACCTCCCTTCTGGGTACTTCACAGGTTCACTTCAGGCTCGTTCTCCCTCTGGCTGCTGACCTGACAGAAATGTTTATACTTTGGATGCTTCAGAGCTGCCATTCTTCAAAATTGCCTGTAGCTCTATTTGCTCAGTTCTGCATGCAAGGGGAAGACAGACTCTAATTTTCACCCTGTTATGTGTACATTTGCTTGTTGTTTGTATTTGTTGTACTTCTATTCTGGGCTTTCATCCAATACCTTTTATTAACATTTTTTCTTGGCTGTCTTTCGCATTCCACATCCTATTTTTAATTTATTTTTATTTTTAACTTATTTCAACACTTGTAATTTTTTTAGCACATCCTGCAGTCTTTTTCACTGTTTACTGGAGCTGTTTCCTTCACAACATTCCTCAACAAAGTCTCCATGTCTCAATAACAATGTTCCATTTAAGCTCTCTAACGAAATTTTTTTGCATCATCATTCACTGACATAGGATCTCCCTGTCCTAAAACTTTGAAATGGAGAGTATTCAGCTTAAAAGTCAGTTTCTTGGCTGAGGATTTAGTTTGCATTGAACAGAAATAAGGTCCTACGCTTCTTCAGTGGAGCCCTTTTCCACCTCCTGACAGAGTATTGGAAAAATGTTGCAGCTGAGCCTGGGACACTGGTCATAGATTTTTGTATTTGTACTACTGGTCTGAAAAGTCTAGTTGGGTTTCCCTTCAGATTTAGACAGCTGGAGAGATCAGTCCAACACCTACACTTTTAACCACCTCTGGTTAACCTCCATCTTCTGTTAGGTCTCGTTCCATTTCCTCATGGACTAGGAAGAAGCCATAGGGATCTAAAGCCCTGTGAACTAGAAGACTTTGGCAAGCAGGCACAGGAAGATATGAAGTCCCTGTGTACTGGGGGCTGTCTCATCCTGACATCTGTCTAACAAACCCTTCTTCACAGAGATGGTTTTCTCGAGAGGTAGCAACCACAGAGGTTGCTGTCCTCCACAGAAGAATTGTCCTTGTGACCTGACTGGCTCAGCCACCTTTTCCATGCTCTGGAGACATTTCCATGGGTGGGAAGGTACAGACACTGTTACAGTTCGGGTCCCCCTTCTGTCCCCAATCCCTGCTTTGGCTGGCAGGATTCTGACTTGCAGAAGCTGTGTCAGATGCCTGGCCAAACCGAGGTCCACGTAATTCCAGCATTACTGAAGCTTTTGATGTTGATTCACTCTTACTGTTAAATTAGGGCCCCCAAATCACCTTGGTGTCGGACTCCTACTGCATGAATGGACCGACCATATTCGCTTCAGTCTGGTGGGAGCCCCTGTGCACTAGGGAGCACTAGGTAACAAGGGGGCTTTTCATCCACTGTCTCTCTGTCTTTTCAAATAACAAAGGTAAAACAAGTCAAGAGGACAAGGGAACAAGTCAAGGGAAAGTTCTGGAGCACGTCAAGTAGAAAGAGTTGCACAACATGCATTCAGTAACCACAAGCAATTAAAGCAGGAGATAACTTAGAGGGTAACAAACCCATGGTTTCCAGTCACTAAAATGTATGTGAGAAAGGTAAAGATACGTGTTTTTAAAAAATTCTATAATTGTGCCATGGGAATTGTAGGGTATTGCCAGGGCAATGGCTGGGAAAAATGCACAATATGCCAGGGATCTAATACCTGACAGTCAATGAGGAAACCAAGATGCAGCAGGGCAAATCATCATCCCAGGTATAAGATGTATGTCTGTTTTTTCACCTTTCTCTTTATTTTATGATTCCATGTGTCCTGCTTCTGGTAGGGGAGATGTTGAAATAGTTTGGGCCACCATGGCAACATTGTCCTGCTTAGCAGTTGTTTGTCCAATCCAGGAGGAACATCATTGTTGCCCATCAAAAGCCTGACCAAGCTTAAGATGAAGGTATGAGTAAACTCATTAAGTTTTAATCTGAGCAAGCAGAGCTGGTGTTGGAGAAGGAACCTGCAGGAACATGTATGTCCTGGGGGAAGAGGGATTTGATTTCTTGGTGAGCATTTGCCTGTTTTTCCACAAAGCATTGGCAGTACAGGAGTGTTTATTACCCTATGTGCATCTTGAGTGAGGTGTGGTGAGATAGGCATTGCCTTACTGATTTCTGGAGTGGAGTATTTCCTCTTGCTGGGTGTATCCTTGGAGCTGACAGGGAAACTACTAGAAGGTATGCCAGCTGAGATTTGCCATCCTGGGACAAAGCACTTCCCAGGGCTGTGTCTACACTAACACAGCTCAACAGTACTGCTGTGTGGAGTGCAGCAGTTAAATGGCTTGAAATCTACCTCCTTCATTTCTTCTTCCTCCCCAGGACAGAAGAGGTCAACAGGCACTTGAACAGGGATTCCCCAGGTTTAATTGTTCACCAGTTTGTAGCAAGACACTTTCAGTGGAAAACCCTTGACTCTCAGGTTCTCTTCCAAGGAAGCCCAGAATGGGTTCATTGAGCTGTGGGGTACAGACAGGCTTTCACCTGAAGCACAGATAGACAAGTTTGTTTTGTTTTGGAATTACACACAAAGAAAGGAGAAAACCATTGAGAAGCGGTGATTTGGTGAACTTTGTGCATCGATTCTGTGCTAAGCACGTTATACACTAAATGGAAATTGAATGACTGGTAACACAAGCTGCATATTCGCTCCCCACCTCCAAGGTCTAGTTTGTTTTGAGCCCACGGTTTTTAAAGATGGGATTAATTTGCTGTTCCCTGTATTCCTTTGCTTATGTTACTGCCACCCTTAAAGACTCAGCCTCTCAAAAATGGAACAAAAAGCAACTGAATGCCTTATCCCCACTGGCCATTCCATTAGATTGTGTTTTGGACAATGGTATTAAAAATCACTCTACAGCATAAATTTTGTCAGACAAATATGTTTTCATAACCTGGGTGACCATGATGTCCCCATGGGTGCCCCCCTGGGTGACCACGTTTTGACTAGAACATTCTGAAATCCACTGGTATCTCATGGACTCCAAATGCCAAAGTGCGTCAGAAAATCCACTCCTTCTCTTCTCCCTCATAATTTTCATTATCTCAGCTTACCCATAGAGAAGTCATTCAGTGCAATTTACTCTGTGATGGATAGAATGCACAAATCTGGTAGCATGCTCTTCTGCTGTGGATCATTACTGAATTAGACTTGCAGGCAGAAGAATCTGAATGTCAAGCAATGCCAGAATTTATGATCTATCGTTTCATATTGCTTTGCACTTTACAATCCAAGCTTGTAAGTAGGTGTATCTCCAGCGACTTCATTCATTTCTGACTTTACTAAAGATTTGTCAAAGAGAAATCATTCTCTTTCACATTGGCGGGAGCTTACAAACTGCAGGAGAGAACAATCTCATGGTAATACCAATAATCAAGAATTGGAATCTAATGGAAAATAATCCATTCATCTGCCAAAATTAAAGTAAAAAATTTGATTTTCTAGAAAGGCGGAAATCTATGTGGAATACAGAAGTAGGCTGGTGATTTTTTAATCTATTTTTGTTTTTATCTGAAATTTTATTTAAATTATTTCAACTGGCTTTGGTAAAGAGTACAGACTCTTTGAGAACTCCTGGGCTACAGGTGAAATGGAGAGCTAAAAAGTGTTTCTAGGCTCCTAGGCTGGGATATAAAGTCTACCTGCATTTTAAGTCTGTGTTGGAGTGAGATGTATGAGTCCATTGTAACATTGCTTCTTCTCTAGCAAAGCAACTTTTGTGTATGGGCTAAAGAGGAGCTACACCATGTTCTATGAGATGCCCTCTGCAGACAAGATGTATCCAGCCAGGATGCAGACTTTGCCAAAGCAAACTAGTGCAGAGATGCAAGTTGCGGCTGCATTATTCATGTCATGATAATGAGAAAATTAAGTTATTTTCAAACCCAGTGACTTGAAGCAGCATGAGAGGTGGGCTTAAGAAAGAATTGGGAAGGGAGAGAACACTTTGAATTACTTCATTAATTATTTTGGATTAGGAGATACTGCCAAGTATCATGCCAGCAATTGCTTCACAGTTATAAAATAGTTGAGATTTTGCATGTCACAATACAAAGATGTACATGGAGGGGCTCTGACATCTTATGCAGCAAAAGGCATGGTATGTACAAGTCAGATTACCCCCAGATTTCTTGTGTCTGTAAATTTCCTTTTGCACTGAAACTCCAACTTGCCAAGATTCCCCCAAAGACTCATGAGGGAATGAGGCTACAGAGGTTTGGTTCTGGATTTCAGCAGCTCCTGGCTCTGTAATCTCCTGTTCTTGGAGCAATTTGCATTCCTAAATGATTAAGGGATGCTTTGTCCTTCAGGTTTTGTAGGTCATTTCATTATTGGAAGCTTGCAATATTTTTGCCAGACTTGCTCTCTCTTTCATTCTCTCTTTCTCAAAAAGAAAAAAACCCAACTAAAACCAAACCTGATCTTTTTATCTAGTACCTTAGAAGAGTCATTGGTGAGATCAGAAGCTTTAATGGAGCTGTTTATTGTAGTTCAAATAATCTCTAGCAGCATCTTCCTGGAGCTATAACAACAGAAGGGTATTTTATAGCTTTGAGCATAATAGTGTCATATGAAAAAAAGAAACCTTATTATCTCAAACTCTTTATCAGACTTAGAGAACACTAGAGAGACGTTTTTATATATATTTAACTCAATACTTAATAAGAATAGAAATAGACCAAAGAACAATCTTTACCTAAATTACTGAGCCTCCTGGGCTTCTTACCTCTTTGTGTTTGAATGCATGCGGACAGTTTGAAAACAAGCCACCACTCCTGACAAGAGTAATTATTTTAATCTTTGTCCTGGAAACATACTGCATTTACTCTTTGGTTGTGGAGGAGCCAATCGGGAAACACTGGCAGCTCAAGTTTTCTTTTCAAGAAAAAGTCCCCGTGTCCTGTACGCTGGTCCTTGGCAGGAGCCCATTGGACACCTGTGCTCCCAAACCTGGCCTGCTAGAAGTGCCCACTACAGATGTCAGAGCTCTTTTGTTGACTTCCTATTAGGCGCCACTTAATGGATGTGAGCCGAGCGCAGCTTTGCCTAAGCACTTATCAATAGACAGCAAACATTCTTCTTTCCATGGGCAAAGGGTCAAACTGTTTTGCCTGGCTATAAAGCTGTGCCAGATAATTGCTGGTGATTAGCAATTTTAATTACCAGGTGCTAGGGGTCGTTTCTTGTGGAGGTTTTTTTGCTGTTGTTGTAATTGGGCAGGCTGTCAATAGGTATGGCTTATTGTACACATGGTGTGTATTTGCAGATACATCGAGCATCCTTTTAAAGCAGGTAAAATAAAGTCAGTAGCATAGCTTGCTTCTGTTTGCATCTGATCAGCTGCATAGTGCTCCAACAGGTTTTGTGATAAAGCTAGTCTGATACAGGAATCTTTAATACAAATTGCTAAAGCAGCCTTTAATCCTCTTGTAAACACTTGTATGTACTATTGTTATTGAAGAGAGGCAATGATTTTAAAGTCTTTTCCTGCTACATTGGTCAAGTTGGAACTAAGCTTGTCAAACATGTTCTACCTCATTGGTTTTGCATGCAGACTTTTAGGGGGTTTTCACAGAATCACAAAACCAATGGCACAATGAGCAGCAAACTAATCTTTTCCCATATTCGGCAACAAAATAGGTTCAAAATAAAAGTGACACAAAAGACTGTTCTCTGATCTTCCTCACAGCAGAGAGAAAGTAAGCAACTACAATACTTCAGTATCTGTTTTTACTAAAATTTCCATGTATTTCCTTTCACCTACATTATTCTACATCACAAGCCTTGCAGACATACTGAAGGTCTCTGAAAGCTGAATGTACTGTTTACTAATCTCTTAGAAGAATAGGCTTGCTCTTCGAGGCAATAAAAAAGGATGAATACCTCTGCAGTACAGAGTTCTAGCTCTGTTTTTATTTGTTCTGCAGTAATATCTTGTCATCTACCAGCTCCCATCATGGCTTTGTTTTTTCCAGTGATAGCTAGGCTGCTTGAAGGAGGAGGAGAAGCTCATGAGGAGGTGAGAAATTGTAGTGTTGGGTTTCTTTTGTGTCAAAAATTGAAGATGTCTTAATGCTTGAGATTGCTATATTGGTGCTTATGAAATTCTTCAATATGGCATATAGTGCAGCTACAGATTATCCATACTGGTTCACATTCTGCCACTAGTTAATCAGAGCTCGATATCATTGAAACTTGCAATAAAAAAAAAGTAGCTAAATAGTGCATGTAGAAAGATGCCTCTAGGGAAAGATGCCCCTGGGGAGGAGGATGCCGTTCCCAGGGTGCTCTCATCCCATGTTTTCATGGCATAGCTACACCCTGTGAAAAACACAGAGCTTTCTCCTTTCTGCTAACTCCAAAATCTGTGGACAAGCTGCAAAACCCTAGTCCTGATAGCACTACAAAGAAAGCTGCAAACAATTCAGATTCCTGAGAAGTATGGCAGCCTAGAGCAGAATTTGATTTCCTGAGACTTTGAGCAGTGGGACATGTAAGGCCCTGGTAGCAGAGGCATCCATCAGGGGAAAAAAATGTTGGTCATAGGACTAACACATAGTCATGATGGATCAGTTTTCACAAACAACCTTTGTTTCCAAGCCTGAAATCTGATCTTTACTTTACAAACAAATTTCTTAGCTCAGGTATGGTGATATTAGTTATATCTGTATCTTCAGCTGGAAATGGGCCATTTTTCTTCCTACGCTATTCTTGTTTGCCTAAAATCACAGGCTGAAGGGAAAGGTTCTTGATACTGAAAACCACTGATGCCAGTTTATTTTGGTTTCAGCATGGACTTATATTCCCTCTTTTTCCTGTCTCCTGATAGTAGCAGTTCAAAATGATGTAGAAATCAACACAAGACTGCTCCTTTTGCCACAAGAAGTTTGCAAAACAGGGGGTGTTTTCCTACCTCTATGTATTGATCTGACTCTGGCTGGATCCCAGGCACCCACTAAAGCTCCTCTATGCCTCCCCTCTACAACTGGACAGGGGAGAGAAAATACAATGAAGAATAAGGGCCAGGAGAGATTATTCACCAAATGCTGACACGGGCAAAACAGACTCAGACTGGGGATATGTACTGAGTTTATTACTAACAAAATCAGAGCAGGATAAAGAGAAGTAACATAAATCTTAAAAACACCTTTCTCCACCCTTCTGTCCTTCCAGCTCTAGCTCCTCCCCACCAGCAGCATAGGGAGACAGGGAAGAGAAGGTTACTGTCAGTTCATCCCAAGTTGTTCCTGAAGTTACTTAGGGAGAGGAGTCCTTCCACTGCTCCAGCATGGGGTCCCTCCCATGGGAGACAGTTCTCCGTGAACTTCTCCAACATGAATCCATCCCACAGGCAATGGTTCTTCACAAACTGATGCAATGTGAGTCACCATTCCACAGGGTGCAGTCCTTCAGGCACGGCCTGCTCCAGCGTGGGTCCCCCACAGTGTCACGAGTCCTACAAGGAAACCTGCTCCAGCATGGGCTTCTCTCTCTACAGATCTGCAGGTCCCTACCAGGAGCCTGCCCTACCTGGGCCTCCCATGGGGTCACAGCCTCCTCTCAGGCACCCAGCTCTGGCATGGGGCTTCTCCATGGGCTGCAGGTGGATCTCTCTGGCTGTTCCAGGGGCAGAGCTGTCTTACCATGGGCTGCACCACAGGCTGCAGGGGAACCTCAGCTGCAGCTCCTGGAGCACCTCCTGCCCCTTCTTCTGCATTGTCCTTGGTGTCTGCAGTGCTGTTCTTCTCACATGTTCTCACTCTGCTCTTCTCTGAGCACAATTACAACTGTGCAATAATTTTTTTTTTTTTCTTCTCAAATTTGTTATCACAGAGGTGTTACCACCATCTCGGATGGGCTTGGCCTTGACCAGCAGCACATCCTTCATAGAGCTGGCTGGCATTGGCTCTGCTGGACACGAAGGAGGCTTGTGGCAGCTCCTCACAGCAGCCACCTCTATAGCCCCCCTGCTACAAAAACCTGGCCATGCAAACCCAAAACTCCAGTATGCCCCGAAACGCAAAGAGAAACACGTAGTTATCTAAACTCATTCATCCCAAACACCTTATGCTATGATCACAGCCTGTCTGCAAAGCCTCAGGTTTTGGCCTCAAGTAAATACAAATGCCAGTAGATGGTATCCTTACCAGATATAAAGCAATTGATAGGAATCTGCATGTAAGTGTAACAGTAGGTTTGCTTTCTCTCACTGTTTGTGTGGCAACATGGAGCTGCAAAGGCCTGAGATGAGAATTCAGCTGCATTCATAATGCAATTCCTGAAGAGAGTAGATTATGGATAGAGTTTAAGCCTTAACTTTGAATTGCCTTGCTTTTGTGGATTGAAATTAGACCCATACAACAGTATTTGAACATAGATTCTGGTACTTTGTTGATATTAGTTACCTACTGTGACACACAGCACATGGCAGTTTCAGTTTTGTGCACCGTAAAATGCAGGTATTGTACACCTGAATTATAATCTTGCTGTGATAATATGCCTCTATTGATTCAACAAAACAAGTTGTCTATTTTGTCTTCACTCAGACATCTCTATGAAGGAAAGACTGACAATCAGAATGGTAAATATTTTGGACTTCACAACTTGTGGCATGACAAAAAGGATAAAAGCACAATAATTTTGAAATGAGACCTTGCAGACAATGCCACTCCATTTGAACCAGTGAGATGAACTTCCTACATGAAAAGTTTATTATACAGCCATGTTAAAATGTAGTGAACAATCATTTTTAAAAGTATAAAGTGAAAAATTATCTATTTAGTATAAAACAGTATGTTTTATACTGTTAAAACATACTGTTTGAAGTATAAATATGAAGGTATAGAAATGTAAAATGGAGCTGAATTTTGAATTTTCACAAAATGGATGGTGTCTTAATCAATGAACAACAATGCTTCACTTTTTATATTTATTACTAAACTCAGATAATGTACAAATTTTGAAGATAGAATTCATAAAACAGTAAATTTAGTGTCTTCCATGAAAATTAAAGTTAAGGAAGTAGCTTTCTTATAAAATACTTCAGTCTCATTTTACACTGGCCTAATTTTAAAATTTTATTTCTGTACCTTCACAGTAAATGTGTTGCAATCCTGATGGAGCTACACCCAATAGTGTGCCCTTGGCAATGCTGATTTGAAAATACCCCTGTATCCAGACCACGAGAGATGCACTGTTAGAAGGCTGAATTCAGCCTGGACCAGTGTTACCTGACAAGAAATATTGGAGGGCTTTAAGAAAAGACCTGCAGACCCACAAAAGGTGTTGTTTTTAACCATCTCTTCTACCCAAAATTTTTACAAGTATGCTTGGTGGTTGGAGGCTACACAGCAGCACAGGTGGAGGCTCCACAGCATTTCTGGCTATCCCCACTACTGTGCATAAAAAGGCACTTGTACAAGCCACTTGTACTCAGATTTCTGCCTGGGGTTGCCAGATGCTGGGTCCAAAGGTCAAGCAGAAGCGAGCTGGGCTAGCATTTGATTTGTACCCCTGCCATGTCGTGGGCCATCATTGAGTCATTGGAGCCTTGAGAAACACCTGTGCACAGGCTGGCTCAGTGACTAACCTTTCACTCGTGCTGCACCCCATCTTTAGGGAAAACTAATTAAGGACATCTTTCAGTGGATATTCTTGTAGTGTTTTACTGACTTTTGCAAGAACTAGTGTTATTTAAATTGCATAAATTCAAGAATAGGTGTTCCTGTAGAACACTTGAGTGGGCAGACCAGGAGAAATAGTCCAATAAAGACATTTATAACAAGGCAATGAATCAGTAGCAGTCTTTGAATACCTCATAAAAATGATGTTCAGGTCCTGTGAAGACCTCTTCAGAGACAGAAAGAAGCTCAAGGCATGCTTAGGAAACTAGAGGAGGTGGAGTGCTGAGACATACTTTGCCTCAGTAAACGTTTGCTGAAGTTCACTTATGGTCCTCAAGCTTTTCACTTCCTTGTGGCCACTGTGTACTGATGTCTGCAGGGCGGAGGGAGGAGGCTGAACCAGGAACTCTCCCCCATGTCCTTCAGAGTGAGTGCTGGCAGCCTACTGGCAAGGACAGGTTTTTGTGAGAGGCTTAAAAAAGAGGGCCCACTTCTGTTGTGCCATGAGAACTGGGGAAATTATAACCTATGGCAGGACATAGGAGGCATTTTATTTTTCATTGCTCTGTGCATCTCTCACACCATCTCAAACAGAAAGGTAGTTCCAGTGGAACACAAATACTACTTATTGCCACTACTTTATATCCCCCCCATATGTGAGTTATTAACTGAAGTGCTCATGAAATAAAGTTGGGGAAAAGACCATTTACCAAGAAACTTAGGTGCTTGTACAGGGGATTGAACTGCAATTCCTGGCCTTCTGGAATTACTCAGAAGGATGGCAGGACTGTCCTTCTGCGAATGATTAATGTGCTCTGGGTCCTGCAAGTGTGCTGAAGGAGAAAGTGCTGTCACTTACCATGCCAAAGGAATATAAAAGCATTCAAACACAGCAATGTAGTGAGGTGTTCAGGAGAAGACCATGTTGTGGTGAGTTCAGTTGAATAAATTGGGATAGAAGAAAAGGGAGATAACTTCTCTCTCATTTCTTATGGTGAAGGAAATTATATTTTGGGTCTGATGAGTATACCAGCCACTGAAGTCATTTGAGAATGGTGCCTGGGTTCACAGCCATAGAAAACCAACAGAAATTTGTTCATATATTAACAGGGCTTTCAGGGATTGGAGGAAGAAGGACAGTGCGTGGCATGCAAGGATAAAAGTAATGTGATGAAAGACGTTAATGTAGTAGATGTCAGTGAGAAAGAATAAAGGAAACAAGTCTAAAATGAAATAACTGGAAGATGAAGTTATCAATGTCCTACAAATGACATCTACTTTTCTAGCCAAGGTTTTTTCCTGAACTAAGAAGCACAGATTTTTATATGCAAAAGTAATATATCAGTGACTTTTTAGAACCTTTTGCTATCTGTGAGCCATAGTTTCTACAAAACAGATAAGTGGTCTATAAAAGTTGCTTTAAGATGTATACATCACTTATGTTGAAGAGAGAGTTGCAATTTTCTGTTGCCCTCCTTATTGCCCTGGTCTTTACCATTTTTTAAACTGTTGATCAGTTCCCTCAGTCTTCTTTTTCTGGCCATTCCATTTCCTCCAACTGCTCCTTTGGTATGTCCTGATTAGGGCACATCCTTCATATAGACTGTTTCCAACTTGAGTGCAAATCAGTCCCTGTATCGACTCAATGCTTTAGCTGAGGCTTTATCAGCCTCAAATAAAGCAGAAGGATTGCTTTGTATGTCTTACAGATGACCCTCCTGTTTACACATTCCAGCATGTCGAGATTTTTTTTGCTGCCACATGATGTCTTTGGCTGACATTCAGCTTGTGACAGCTCCAGATCCTGCAAAGCTCTTAACTAGTCAATCATTTCCCACTCTGTATTTAAGCAGTTGAAATGCAGAAATGAATGTGGAACTTTTCAGACAATTTTTTTGTTTTTTTCAGAATTTCTGTTTTTTTCAGACAATTCCAGTTTCTTCAGAGTCTGATTCCTGTCCTACAAATCACTTCTATCTCCTACCAGGTTAGAGTCAGATGTAAATATACAATCTCTATTCCACCATCCAAGTTAATAATTAAAATATTGAATAGACACAGGACAGACTCCTGGGAAATCCCTCTCAATACATCCTTCTAATTTGATGGTTGACCACTGATAACTAATTTCCTAGCACAGCTTTCTGGCCAGTTTTGCCTCCACCCTGTGGCTGCCCTTTTCTTACTGTCCTACAACTGGGGGTTGCTCCTGTGAGCACCTGGTCTTTTGTCAAAAGTGCTTTTTTCCCCGCTCTGCCATACTTGCATGCTGGTTGCCCCAGGAACGAGCAGCAAGCACACAGTGTCTGAGGAGCTTCTCTGGGCCCTCACACAGCCAATTAGTAGTGATGGGGTGCCTGTGGGCAATTTGTCTTCTCATTTTGCCAGTTAAATTTTATTTGGCATTCCAAAGAAATGCCCTCAGCGTTTAGGCAGGTTTTTTTCATATACTGCTGTTGTCCTCCTCAAAGGAAAGAAAGTATTTGTCTGTCTGAGAGTGAGGTAGTGATAAAAACAAGGATTTTTTTTTTCTCTTCTTAGTCCTTGATGTTTTTTTCCTTAATATCAATATTCTATTAACGCCTTTACTATCCAGAAAAGGATGTAAAGAAAGGCTATGTGAACCCAGGTAACCAAATAGATTTTGGTTTCGAAGCCTCAAATATATGTTTTTAACTCTGATTGCTCAGGTAAAAACTTAATTCTGTGGAAAATCCGATGAAAGCTTTTTGCTTGAAAAAATAATTAACCATGTGTAATACTAGATCTTTTTGCTCTTCAGCTCTTTTTTTTTTAACAAACTTGCCAATAATTTCTCTGGATGTTTTAAAGTTCTGAATTGAGTCCTTCAGTAAATTAATGTACCCCATAAGTTAAGGACAGCGCTTCTCAGAGAGGACTGATAAAAAATTATCAAAAGTGTGGATATGGTTCAGGGGTAATGGGCATTACCAAAGGTCAGAATGTTGCTGTAAACATTCAGAGTGAGTGGAAACAAAACATTTTAGATATTCAAAGACATACTCCCCTGAAGGTTGGATCAAGGCATTTTAATGCCTCATCTTTCACGAGAGGAGAAGATGTGAGGTGAAGAGAGATGTTCTGAGATATAGTTCAGGAATCATTCAAATTTGTAGAGCAGCCTATACGAACACAGCCTGCTCCATGTCCCACCTTCAGAAGATAAGTGTTTGTGAAATGACTTTTTATTTAGAAGCACCTCAGATCTTGCAATTACAACATTTTGGATGTCAAAAGCCTGGATGGATAAGTGTGAAGAACATTTTAAAAAAGGAATCTTTCAGATACTGAAGTTTAAATCCCATATTGAGTGAATAATCCGCTCTAGAAATGTGGAAAATATTTAGTGAACAGCTGGAGTGACTGCAGTCTATTCATCGCTCTTTTAACATGGGATAGAGGTCAGCAAATGCTAACTATGTTTAAGTGGGGATATGAAAATGAGTATAATCAAGAATTTTTAAAAATATAAACCATCTGATTAAAGGAAGAGAATTAGAGGATAATTTTCCAATATCAGAAGCTAAGCTAAGGGATAATTAGGAGAGCAAAAATATGAATTTTGAACCACTGAGAACATTTCAGCTATCAGCAGAACACACAATGAGGCTAACACAAGCCTTAGCTTCAGTTTTAGCAGAGTGGGGGACTGACATACCCATTTTCACCCCTGGCAGTACAGTCCATCTCTGCAGCCAGGGAAAAGGCTGCTATATTTCCACTGCTGGAGAAGTGACATCCTGCAAACATCCTACTGCATGTTGCTGCAAAAAAGAACAGTCAGCACTGGGACTTTAAGGCTTGAAACTTCAGCTGGGCTGTGAACACCAGTAGGATACACCTGCCTGGCTGAAACTGATTCCTCTCCGACATTTTTACTGTATTTTATTATAGGCTTTCCTGTTCTGTCTCCACAGTAATTTGGCCCTAAGTGAGTAATAGAGAGGTTTGCACAAAACAGTAGAGTTGTAGATCATCACCAACAAAAATAATAAGAGCACTTCTATCATCTTTAATTTCCAATCAATGAACAAATGAGGTTATTGGCTGAATAAGGGGTAGAGGATTGTCAGGCTTTTTAATTCAACCATTCTTCTGGTCTGACTCAGCTGTCAGAGCTGACTTGAAGGGAATGGTTGAGACAACACACAATCTGAGTTGTTGGAGGGCAAGGAAATCTATAGAATGAAAGCAGTGATTATGACTTCCTAGGAACATTGATATGCTAAATCTGTGAGTGAGAAAGATATCTTGGAAAAGACTTTTAAATAAATTCAAGATTTTTGTAGAAAAATTAGCTTTTCAGGCCCACAAGAAAAGCTTGCATTTGAAATGTTGGCTGCTTGGATACACCTCACCTACAGGAATTGTCTTGTGTGGTTTTTTGGTTGCTAAGGATGCTATTGCAAACAGACAGAATTTCAATTGGAGCCTGGAGCAGGCAGCTAGCATGCTATTTCTGGTGGAATGTGGAGTAGGCTGTTCTTGTTTATTTATTATTACTTTCATAACAAGGTATGAGTTCCTGGAACTGCAAAGTAATCTGTCTTGGATGGAGTGTCTTCCATTTCAGGTGGGGGGATTTGGGATAGCACCACATAAGTCGATTTATTTACCAGATTTATCTAAAAAATAAGAGCAATTTCCCAGGCTCAATATGTTTTAGGTTTAGTGCACAGAAGCTCAAGAAGGCATATTCAGACATGGCTGATTATTACTGACAGTGAAACGGGGGCAGCACAAAGCTCAGCAATAGTGTGCGCAGCAGGATGAAGGCAGCAATCATCCCCCTGTACCGGGCACTGCTGAGGCCACACCTCAAATTCTCTGTTGAGTTTTGGGCCCCCCACCGTAAGAAGGACATTGAGGTGCTGGAACTGAGGTGTCCAGAGAAGGGCAATGGAGATGGTGGAGGGTCTGGAGAATAAATTCTGCAAGGAGCAGCTGAAGGAGCTGGGGTTGTTTAGCCTGGAGAAAAGGAGGCTCAGGGAAGGCCTTACTGCTCTTTACAACTACCTGTAAGGAAGCAATAATGAGCTGGGTGTTGGTCTCTTCTCCCAAGAAACAAGCCATAGGACAAGAGGAAATGGCCTCAAGTTGTTCCAGTGGAGGTATAGACTGGATATTAGGAAAATCATCTTCACTGAAAGGTTGATGAAGCATTGAAACAGGCTGCCCAGGTGTACTGGTTTTGCACGGCCTGGTTTTTGGTGGGGGGGGGGGGGGGGCACAAAGGTGGCTTCT
>VZSE01009142.1:445235-536252 GCA_013398275.1 Promerops cafer
TGGGAGGGACTCACGCTGCAGCAGGTGCAGTTTGGCTGCTGCTCGTGGGAGTGGAGCCACGCCCGGGCAGTTCACAGAGAACTGTCTCCTGTGGGAGGGACCCCACGGCCTCACAGGGGAAGGACTCCTCTCCTAGAGCAGTGGAAGCAAATCTCGGTGATGAACTGACCAAAACCCCCATCCCCTGTTGCCCTGGTTTTGAGATCACCCCAGGACACCTGTCTCCCTGTGCTGTTGGTGGGAAGGAGGGAGGGGCTGGGGGGAAAAGGATTTAAAGGGTTTATTTTACTTCTCATTATCCTCCTCTGATTCTGTTAGTAATTAGCAACTTTAAGCTGAGCCTGTTTTGCCCTTGGAGTGTTTCCTCCCAGACCTTATCTCAACTCATGAACCCTTTGTTATTTTTTTTTCTCTCTTCTGCAGCTGTGGCAGGGCAGAGTAAGCGAGCAACTCTTGTGGGTGCCTGGCATTGGGCCAGTGTCAAACCACAGCAGCGGGGAAGCTGTGGAGTTACCATCACTGGAAGTCTTGAAAAGGCACTTGGAGACACGGTTTAATTGTTGACTTGGCAGGTCTGGGTTAACAGCTGGACTTGACCTTAGATGTCTTAGACGTCTAACCTAAACAATTTTATGATACTGAGGTCACAGGTGGGAGAAAAATCCCAGTAAACACACTGAAATCAGTTACATTAAGTGGCATGATGTCATAGTTCTACAGCCATCAAAACCCAGTCAGTTTTAAGCTAACTGCAATATAAGCCTAACCTTAGTGGGGATTTGCTGTGCAGGAATCATCTAAATCCTTTTTTCCAGAAGGTCTAAGAACAGATGATGCCTAAACTACTGTTGTTCACAGAAGCATAAAAATGTCTGTGAGCTGCAGGCTCCCATGGAGGCTCTGAAATTTTTCCCTCACATCACAGTCACTAAAGAAGAGCAGGCTTGTTCTGTCAGCAGCTGTTAAAAAGTCCCATTAAAGCTGTTCCCAGTATCTGTTCTACTTCTGTTGCCCTAGTACAGTACATTTAGGTTTATACCTAAAAAAAGTACTCTTCTTGCCTATGGTTTGGCAACAGGTCTTAAAAGACATCTTTAAATAAAGCTATTTAGGAGAATATATTCAAACAGATGGCTACTCACACAGTGGCAATTCTCTCCATTTCCAAAGGCCTCTCTGGATGGAAAGAAGAGAGAAAGAGGGCACCTGGCCAGCTGTCAGAAGCTGTGAGCTCCTGGCTGCTCATGTGGTTTTTTGCACTGCTTTGCCTACCACCTGCCCCCAGATTATGCTCTGTGAGTGACTGAGAGCAAGGCACACATAGGCTCTCATTGCCTTTAAACGTGAGATTCACACTGTGAATTTTAGAAGTCTTAGCCTGTGGTCAGTCACTGTGTCTTTTTCTACTCCTACATCTTTTTCCCCATCCTCTTCTAGATCTGCTGTTGAAAGTCATTCTTAAAGGAAGTTTGTTACAGGTGACAGCCCAATCAGTGACTAACCACTGTGACTCCAGAGAAATGGAATTACTTTTATTTTTTAAAAAATCCAGATAAGCTTTTCTTTTCTTATATGGGAACAGATAACCCTTGTTATTCATTTGAAATGTATGTAATTCAGCTTAAGTGGGGGGAAGGGAAATCAGACGGGAAAGGATGCATCGTGTTAGAAAAGGGAAAATACTGTATTTATCATCTTAAAAAGAACAAAAAGATCTGCAAGTTATGTGGGTTTCTGTGACAGTAATTATCCTTCTATTCAAGAATGAGTAATTACATTATTCTGCATGCTAACTTCCCCCCTCCCCAGTTATGTGGCATGTGCAGGCAGGTGCACACACACATGCAATGTGCTTGTACCCTGAAGAATAAAACCAGGGTGCACTAGAAAAGGTAGTTCTGTTGTCTTCTTGAATAATGGTGATTATAGTAGTTCTTTGTTTATGCTAAACACCACTGGGTGAGTGGAAGGCAAGCTGAATTTCCTTATTTCTTTTAAGGAAGCTGGGTACTGCTCTGCCTTGGCACCAGCCTGTGGAAGGGTTCACTCCCTTCTGTCTACAGTGAGAAAATATTAAGTATTGGTTAAGCTAGAAGACAGTTTGTGGAATGTGTGTTTACAGAGAGAGCTTTTGGAGGTCATTGTAGGATTAATATCTGCTGCAAATATTATTTCTGTGTTTCTAATTACAATGTGAAAAGGTAACACTTAAATGCATATATATATCTCAAGTATTTTTCTGGGAATCGTTTTTTCAAATTATTCTTACTGACTTACTGAATGACAGAATCATTTAGGTTGGAAAAGATATTCAAGACCATCAAGTCCAACCGTTAACCCTGAACTGCCAAGTCCACGATTAAACTGTGTCCCCAGGTGCCACATTTACACATCTTTTCAATACCTCAAGTGATAGGGACTCCACCACTTTCCTGAGCAGCCTGTTGCAGTGATTGACAACCCTTTCCATGAAGATATTTTCCCTAATATCCAGCCTAGACCCTGGAACAACTTGGGGCTCTTTCCTCTTGTCCTATGGCTTGTTTCTTGGGAGAAGAGTCCAACACCCAGCTCATTATTGCTTCCTTTCAGTTTCTTGTAGAGAGGGATAAGGTTCCCCCTCGTCCTCCTTTTCTCCAGGCTAAACAACCCCAGCTCCCTCAGGCACTCCTCACAGCATTTGTGCTCCAGACCCTCCACCATCTCCATTGCCCTTCTCTGGACATGCTCCAGCACCTCAATTGAAAGGGAAAGAAGGAAGGAGAGGAGAGGTGAGGAGAAGAAAAGGAAATGGAGAAGGAGAGGAGATCTAACACATTGATCAGTGAATGCAAGCCTCAAAAGAATGTGAGGACTGGTCACAGGAAAAACACAAAGCAGGTACAGCTTTACGTAGGAGGTACAGTCACAAGACACTCAACTCATCAAAAGACATTTCTACATATCTATGTGCTTCCAACTCTGAAGTATCATCTCCAGAAGAAAACAAGGTTTTCCTTTTAGTAAGTACACAGCACATCAAGGCTGAGCACTTTGTTGATGTGAACAGTTGAGAGAAGAGCGATTACAGCAGCAAGGGTTCTGACACATCAATTAAAGTAGTTGGGTTAGACTAAAAGAATATTGTAAAACACCCATGTGCTCAACTTTGTAGACAAAATTCATATGACTGGGGGGGCGGTGTGTGGCTTTGTGATCCCATAATCAAGGACAGCGAGGGTGGGAGCACACCTGGGTTAGTGTGAGTTTTGTTGCTGGTTTTGTGAATGCAGGTTTACACAGCCCCAGGAAGCCCGTGTTCCCGAGGGGACTGGGGACAGAAGCTTCACTGGTATGTAGTTTTTAACAGTTTTTCTAAGAAAATCTAGTGAAGGTTTTTGGACAGGAAAATTGCAGGATTTAGCTGGAATGTGAGGAATCTTTGGGTCCCTAGTTAATTATGATTTGCTTTCTTACAGTAACAGAAATAGTCCTAGAGAAAAGAAGACAGTTCTTGTAATAATAAGCGTAGGCACTCTTACTTTTTTTTATTTGTATTCTTCCTTCTTAAAAGAAGCTGCTGCAAAGAACCCCAGTTCTCTCAGCCACTCCTCATAAGAACTTCTCTCTAGAAACTTCCCCATCTTCATTGGTCTTCTTTGAACATGCTCCAGCACCTAAATGTGAAGTTTACCTTTAACTCTTCTTGCTTTTTTCACATGCTGGCTGTGTAAAGCATCTGAATCTTTGCCAGACTTGGTAGCTACTCACAGATGAGAGCTCTGCAAGGAACTTCTGCCTGCTTTTACAGAGCTATCCTTGCTTTATGCAATGCTGTGCTTCTGAGCAGCCTCCTGTTTAATCAGTAATACTCATTTCTCCATCCTACTTATGGTGCACCCACAGCAGCACTCATAAAACCTCGGTAGAGCCATGAATGTGACCTCAGGGGCTGAGCTAGGTCTTCCCAAGGCATAATCGTCTACACACTCCCATTGCTTAGGGACTCTCACCCAACTGGTTCTTAAGCAGCCCTGAAGCTAGAGGTCCCATTTTCCCCTCTGACCTTCTGTCCAAATGCTTCTCCATTTCTCCTGCTACAGTGTCATTTGTCGTTCCTAACCTGAAGTTTTCCTGCTGCCACTTAATCCATGTTTTCCAGCCCTCACAGAACACGTATGAATAAAGAAGTGTGGACAAGATGTAGCCATAAAAAAATGAGTACTTATAATAGTCCTCTATGTATTTGAAAACTGTTGCTGTAGCTTCTCTAGGATAAATCCTACTTCATTAGGAAGTGTGTTTAGACCTCAAACACCCCTGTTTCAGGGCAATGTGCAAATAGCTCACTTTTACCTGTAGCCAAGGGACCCAGAACCTGACACTGCTCTAAGCAAATCTTCACCAGTCCACCTAACCTACTCACCCACTCTGAACCTAAATTTTTGCTGGCAAAGGCAGTATTCTTAAAATAATGCCCTAAACTTATAAAATTCAATCTCCAAAGAAAAGTGAAGCCTAGGACAGGGTGTCTACATGTAGACTGAGAGATTTCCCTTCTCTAGATCATCAAAACTGTATATCTATCACTCGTAAAGTTCTTTATCCACTGCTCAGGCCTCCTCCTCCCTAAAACAGTGAAGCCACATCCACGTGTGGCGGGCCACTGGGTCCCATGTGGTGCCCCTTTAGACCTAATTACTATTTTTCATGTGTTCCTTCAGTTCCAGACTTCAGAAGTGATGAGAGGGCTGTGCCACAGTCCCCTAGAGCAGTGGTTTTACAGCACGAACCCCAGCCTGTGGCAGGATGTGGTGTGAGGGTTTGCAGGGGTGGGCGAAGGAGGCTGGGGCTCTGTTTGGGAGCCGGGCAGGTTGCAGCAGTGTCACCCAGCCTGTCTACTGTCACCACTCTCCAGAGGGAATTGTCCCCTCATGCTGTACAGGGATGCTGTTTCACACCAAACAAAAGAGTTTAGGAGCATGATAACGCAAGCACAGGACCAAGGATTTGTCTGGGGAGGAAGGTCAGTCGACAGCGTGGGTGTGCACTCTGTTAGGAGAAGGAGGTTCTGTTCATAGCATTTTTAGATACATACTTCAAAGAAATGACTGCAGGAACAATCTTGTGTCATGGTCATGGTGAAAAAAAAAACTGTCTTAATTTTTGTGTATCTGACTCAACAGCTTAAAGTCCACTTCAGAGAAGAACTCATCACAGCCTCCTCTACTCTTTTTTTGTGGGAGTTTGATTTAATTATGCCGGAGGAAACAATGGAATAAGGAATTGAGATGATCAATGAAATTTCTTAAGCAAATGTTTTGTTAATGCTCTGCATTTAAGCCCCATCTGCATTTAAACTGCAACCCTGCATTTAAACCTAACCAAGACTTATTCAAACATTTATTTGCCCTACAAATAATTTTGTTATGGCAGGTTGCTTCCCAAGCAGCTATTTGAATTATTAGAGAATTAATCTTCTCTCATAGTTTACAGAAGGATAATGATGGGATGTTTTTCATTTTTATAGTATTTGCTCTCCTGCCCAGCTATTGCACATAGTATCCTGGTAGAATAGGTTTCTTATTCCTATCCTTGAACATATTTACCAAGAAAACATTACTTTTAACAATAAATTTTCAAGTGTCTTGTAGCAAGTCATTCTTCCGCCTTGGTGACTATTTCTTGATCATATTCTTTCTGTGCTAAGAAAAAGCAAAGTGGAACAAAGAGTGGAAAAAACTCCCAAACTACTCTATAAAACAAAAGCCAGATTTCAAGTGTATATGCACTGAAATTTGATAAAGTTCTTGGAATATAAAAAAATGCAGGCTTTCTGTAGGTTGTCCCATTACAAACAGCAGTACCAAAACATGCATACTCAGAGATTAAAAAAGAAAATAATATTTTCTGTGTTTTCCCACCGTGAAATGACATGTTTCGCTACACTGAAAAAGAGCAGCTGAGTGTCAGTGATCTTGGTCAGTTTTCATTAATAGCCTAAATGATAGCATAGCAACTGCATTCTATACATTTGCAAATAAGCAAAAACTTGAGAGGGGATGCCGGCATGCTGGTCCAGGAATAGAATTCAAATGTTCCTGGCAAATAGGAGATAAACTGAAAAGGGGAATATAAATAGCAATACAGCACACGTCGTGTCCGGTTCTCCTCTTCTGCTCTGCATTAGCACGGCCTTGTATGAAATGCTGTGTCCAGCTTGGTGTGCCACATTTTAGGAAGAGTAATTGGAGACAGAACAGTGAAAATTATCAGAGCTCCAGAAAACAGCATCTCAAGCCTGCTTGCACTAGCTGAGTGAATACTGAGGTGTGACATGGCAGGTTTTTAAGTACATGAAAGGCTGTAGCAGGGATGGACTAAACTGTTCTTGTCTAAGCTGGATGGGAGAGAAACCACAGACTTACACTGCATCAAATACAAATTCAGGTCAGACAGAAAAATCCTGCCAACTCTGGAAGCAGAAATACTGGAATAACACTGGGAGACTTCATTATTACTGTAGGTATTAAAAAAATGTTGGACTGACATCTGTTAAAAAGGAATCGGGTTGCTTGAGCTTCCTTGGACATAGAGGACAGGGGTATAACCAGGATTTCAGAAGTCCTGTGGTTTTACAACTGTATAAATAGTCCATCAAATAAGGGAATCAACACCAGAGTAGAAGGTAGATCCAATCATTTTGTCATCTATCTGCAAAGAAAAAGGTGCTTGCTTGCTTTCTTTCTTCCTCCTGCCCCCCAAAAGGCATTGGTGACTGGAGTATTTGAAAGACCTCTCCGAACTTGCAAATGCAGAATTTGCTTTCCTGCTGCTTTCATAGACACTATGTGATGGTGCAAATGTATTTCTGAGTTTCCGTGTAAAACCATACAGGATAAAAATAAAATTACATTATATCTGTATCCATGAAAGCTGTGGGTGAGTGGGAGGGCTGCTGCCAAAGCCGTGATTTTAAGCTTCATGAATTGGGGAGAAATTGCAGCTCCTCAGTGAGATTGATTCCATGACTGCTCAGCTTGATAAGCTCAGCAGAAGATCGGCAGGAAAAAAAAATCCTAAAACCTGTGGGGATTTTTTGTTTGAATAAAAGCCCCTGTTACGAAACTGTAGTACTGCATGTTAGTAGCTTTTGCTGTTTGACACAAATGCTACCCATCAGCTGATAGCATTAGTGATTATTTATTATTTCAGCCTCTAGTTAACAAATATAATGATGAATTTCTCCTGAAAATACTATTGTACTTGGCAATGGTTACTTTTTTAAACTTGTTTTATGTCTTCTACTGAGACACATAAATAGAATTCAGCAATAGAAAGGTTTTTCTGCACGGTTGGGGTAGAAAAAAGGGTTGTGTGCATTTACTTCACAGTTTGAGAATTCAAGGACACAGAGGAGCTTTTGGCATTTACATCTTGGCTTTAAAGGGAATTGGGAAAGCTACACCAGGCTTCGTTGTATTTTTCCTGTAGATCTCCATTCCCTTTGCCATCTCTCCTCCCTGTTTTTATACAGGCTTTGAAAGTCCTTGTGGACCTGATAGAGCCTTGCTCTAGGAGTTTCCTCATAACCAAATCCTGTCACATGAGGATGCTGCTAAGAGAAGAAAAAGCACTAACAAGTTCTAGCAGTGCCAAATTACATTCAGTTCTTGTATTTTCACTTGGCATGGTAACACTTCCAAAGAGCAATTGTTTCACAATCAGAACTTCTGCAGCCTGTTCCTTTCCTTTCTCTTACTTAGCTGTTCAGAGACCACCAGACACCAGACAAGCCAATAAATGTCCATCTGAGCAATTATGTAGCTTAAACATCAAGTGAGACAAACTATTTTTTTCTTGCAAGTACAATTTAAAGGGACAAACCCGATAGTGTCACTAGAAATAATCCATTTGCATAGCAACTGTTTTCTCTTTAGTGAACTGCAGGTATTGATTAAATTAAAGGACCTGATTTTTAAGAAAGCTCTTCTCCTAAAATAGTCCCCCTGTCATCAAAACATGGGACACAATTCTCTTAAACAAAACTCAGTATGTGTACCATGATTTATATGACATTTTCAGCAAAGTACTCAAGAATATGCTAGCTGTTCCCAGGCTACTTCGACTTATATTTACACTGAAAGTTATATTTATAAATAAGGAGCTTGTGCCTGCATAATTGGAAATAGAAGAAAGTCTCTTTTTAGACTTGTCACTAGAAGAAACACTGCTATGCATAGGGATTTCAATGGCTCTTCCATGAAGGATGACTAGCAACATAATTTTAAATGCTTTTAATAAAGAGATTGAGAGATTTACAGCCCTTCCCTCTTATAAGCATTTAAAGAAATTCCTTTACACAACACAGCAGATGTGCAAAAAGATGATTGATGTTTAATATCCATGCTGATAGCCATGTTGCTCATAGGGAAGGTCTGAGCAAGAGGGATTTCTGAATTGATCACTTTGAGGGAGGAGGAAACCTGATTTGCTAATTGGTTTTGGTGGGATACTTGTTAAAGAGGTCAAAACCACCTGGGTCTGGTTAATATGTCCTGCAGTGATTTGTAGAACTCTCCAGGCTCCATCCTTTGTTTCAGGGCCTGTGTGCAATGTGGAAGTAAATAATTGACATTACATTATTTGGAATCTCAGATTATTTGTCGTCCTTAACAGGACAATGACTTTAAATCACTTTCTTCCCAGTAAACTCTAGGTGTTCACCAAAGGGAGCCATGCTGCCGAGTCACCAAGACTAAAACTTGCATCTGCTGTATTTAGATATCCACAGGCCAAATATCTGTGTGCACCCATCTCTCTGACTGCCTTTATATTAATTGGAAGAGAATTTGACCATATTTTTGGCATCTGCTTTAAGATGGCATGAATCACACCTTCAAAATGCTTCTTTCTCTTTTCTGATTACACAAGCAACCAGTTGTGGCTAGCTTAGGGACAGATATTTAACTATCAAATCTGTTAGGTTAGGACAGATGAATCCCAAACAAAAGTGCAAATATACATGGTATGCCTGGACACACATCCCTTATGCTGTGGTTCTCTGCTGATGCCAAACCACATCTGTCTGGGCAGTGCCATGGGGCACTCCTGGGTGCCTGTCTGCCTTTCACCAGGAAACTGGACAAGAGGGAGGGAGGGAGGAGAGGGGCTGGCTGCTGCCAAGCTTTCATCCCAGTATGGTACAGCAAAGTGGCTGCAGAAGCCACCAAGAACTGACATATTCTGGGATCCCAGTGTGTAGAAATAGCCCATGTGCCTGCTATAAAACAGATGTAGTTCAATTCACAAGACACCCCTTGGGCACTAGATTAGGACCTCTCAGCTGGTGGCTTCACTCCCTCCTTACATGATGCTTCTCATGGAAAAAAGAAATCAAAGGCACCAAGGCTAAAAATAATAACATCAGCTTTCTTCTCTTTTATTTTTCAGATAAAGGAAGTTATTGCTCAGCAAGGGAGGCAGTGTTAAAGCAAAACCTCTGCCTAAAGGCCCAAGAGTCTTCTCTGGCTGCAGAGCTATCACTGTTTTGACACCAGCAGTATGGTACTGCATAAGGCAGTGCTCCAGCTGGATGAGGATGGTTGGTGGGAGCAGCAGTAGTGAGGCAGGTCACCCTCCCTCATTGTTCTTTGACTTTGCTTTCAGGTAATTTCAAAGAGAGGTTAATAAAGAGTGTTTTTCTTTGAGCAAGGCTTGCTTTCTGTGATCATTTGCTGATAATATCATTTGTTTTCAACTTGGCAGTAGGTTTGTGGAATGAGATCCCCCTGGACCTCCATGACTTTGTATTTTACCTGGCAGCAAACATCTCAGTTCCTTCTCTTGTCACTTGATCTGGGATAAAACAAACCTGTGCCTTTCTTAAGGAGGAAAAAAAAAATTAAAAATCCCTGAGGGAAAGAATGATTATAGGGAACATGGGATGTACACTGTACTGGGTGGCCATTTTCTGGCAAAACCCTGAACTCAAACTCTGTTTATCAAGTAAACAGAACGTTTCACCATGTGCAGTGTGCCTGATTCTGCAGCAAGCAGCAGAAACAACCCCATGTGCCAGACAAGGGGAGAGATAGCATTACACTTCTTCAAGCTCTAAAAAGAGGCCTTTGTGCCAGCTTTGGTGCAATATTTGGTTTGCTTGTAAAAAATGCAGTCTTCTATAATTTATAGTAGGTATAATGAAATATGTGTAATTTGATGGAAAGTCCTTGATAAGATACCAGCAGTGGCAGCATGGGGTTATTTCCTAACTGGCATTTGAGAGAGCCAACATGATTAAATCAGGGCTCATTTTAAGTTGACTTGTAATTGCCTGCACAGGAAAGGTAAAAAGTGAGTTTCTCTGTAACTATGAGATTTTGTTCTCCACATCCAGATGGAATATAATATTGCTGCCATGGCTTGTAGGCTTGTGGGGTTTAAATAGTGCCTGCAATCTGGTGCCATGCTGATTTACTAATCCTTGATCTTAGCTGAACATGATCACAGTCCCTGCTTCTGTTCATAAGGGATAGGCTTACTGTTAATTGACAGGCTTTGGCGTCCTACCAAAAGAGCTGCTATGTAGAGAAGGAACTAAAACTGAGCAGAGGATGTATTGGACAAGCCAGTTTGGTGGGGGAGAAATCTATTCAGTAGATCTTTACGCCAAAAAATATTTTTCTATTTTATTGTGTCATTAAAACTGCAGTATGTTATTTTCATTTTAACATGAAACTAATAAAAAAAGAATAATCTGAAATGTGTTTGCAGGGTGATTAAGTAAATAAGACGTGGTGTTTGGAATCTTCCCAGCTACTCTGCTTTCTGTTTATTTAATTATTGTGTGAACTTCCATGTGTGTGTCTGCTCACAAAACTTGTGGGCAATGGTACATGCTAATCATACCCAATCTCATATTTGTAATATTGCCCACAGATTTCAAAGAGATTGTATCCCGGGGCTGGGACTGCATGATGTTTTATCCATCTGTCTTCAGTTAGGAGTTTGTATTCTATTACCAACTGTCAAAGGTGGGGCAGTTATCTCCTGTTAATTGGCCACCTGAAAAAAACAGGTGGTGCAGTTTTCTTTATCTTTTCCACAACCAATCCTCCCTCAAGGAGATAGCTTCAATTAATGGGCTGTTGACTCTCATTGTGAGATGCTTTGCCCAGGGGGAGGAGCCAAGCATTCCTACATGGATATAAGCTGACATTTGGAACATCACAGTCAGCCTTCTCCTGCTGGTTTCCCAGAGGAAAGACCAGGCCCATCTACACCACCACTGGACCTTCAGAGAAAAACTACATCCTTCTACAGGATCACTGCTTCAAAAGCGCCACATCCAGCAGGACTGCAGCCACCATTTCATTGGACTGTTACCAACACCCTGACCAACAGGGTGTCAGGTGGTATTCTGACTCTGTCAGTGGTTTCTTTTCTTATAGTGTTTTGTATTTTTTAAAATTTTCCTAGTAAAGAACTGTTATTTCTATTCCCTTATCTTTGCCTGTGTACCTTAATTTCAAAATTCGGAGGGCAGGGGGTCTACATTTTCCATTTCAAGGGGGGCTCCTGCTTTCCTTAGTGGACAACTGTCTTTTCAAACTGAGACACCATCATTTTTGAAATTTGATGGAAAGATGTTGGCAAGCTGTAATTTCTTTTCCACTAACACTCCAGAAGTTTCAGACTGTCTTCTTTTTATTCAGAACTTTGTTTGCCCCAAGTTTTGATCTCTTTCTAGCTTCCTAAACCTGGCAAAACCTGAGAGAAAAATAATTTTGTGGGGAAGGCTGAAATTCTTTAAGGTCCATGTTCTACACTTCTGCACTGCTGGCCTCACAAGCTTCAGACATGCTAAACTGAAGGAAAATATTTAGATGTCGGTAGTACTCTAGGAGTAGACAACCTTCCACCAAATAGTTTTATACCCTGCAGCCTTTTATAGCCTTCATTGGCTGAACTTACCAGTGTAGATGTGTTTATTTGTGGATAACTTTGAACTGATCTTGTGTTCTGTATCTGTCACCCATGCTAACTTTGAGCCCACTTACCTACAGCCTAATATAAGTGCTTTGAAATCCCAGGAATACAGTTTTTACCCTGTGTGCTAAACTTTGGGGGATTTCCTGCCTAGCTTCAGTATTTCATCCAACCAATGGAAAAAGGCAGTGCAACTCTGAAAATTGAACAAATTATTTTGTGGTGAGCCAGGGCTGCACTTTGAATGCATGATGGCTGCACCACTGCATAATGGTGTAGAGAATATGTCTTCAAAGTGGCCAAATAATTGTTCCCTGGCCATGTTCTCATAAGGTACTTGGAGGTGAAGACTGTGATGTCAACAGTCATCTCATGAGTGTATAACCCACCCGTGAAGTCTGTCCATATTAGGCAGACGTGTCTATATCAGCATGAGATTTTTGTTCTCAAGATAGACCAGTTCAATAGAAAAACAAACCTCCCTGCAGCCATTCCATGGCCTCTGGGATGGTCCTAGGCCTCCAAAGCCACATCAGAGCTATTGCCATATATCTGCAGGTCTGTGTAAACCTTTGTCTTAGAGGCAAGGTCAGTTTATACTTTGAAGTGTGGAACATGAAAAAAGTGTTCATGTTCACTCTCATCGACATTCCTGAGCTGTGTCAAGTTCTTCCAAACTCCGAGATCGAAAACTCTCTACCTCAGGCTTAGTTAGCAGTGCCACAGCGATCTTTCCCTCATCATCTGACCAGCTGGGGGATGTCAGTATTTTAGTTCCTGTGGGGTCACTATGTGCAACCTTTCTATTGGCCTGGCTGGTTTTAACAAAATCTCTTTCTCATCTCTGCCAACTATGTCCTGTGAAGAGTTTTTATAGACCTGGGGCCTCTCATGCCTGGAGCCTTGGTCTTCTATGGAACCTGAACTGGGCGTGAATCAGATTTAGAGAAATCCTTCTTCAGCCTACCTGTGGTGGTGTCTGTGACTTGCAGCATAGCCTGTTCTCTGGCACCCCAATTGGCTGCATTAGGCTGAGATATGGCCCAGCTCTTTCCAGTCTGTGATCCTTGGTCTTGTCCATGAAGACAAGAGAACTGGAGTGAGGAACTGAGCTAAAGGTGATACTGTAAGCCAGATCCTCCCCTGTCCTGGATTTGGACACAGCTGGGGTGCACAGCTAAATGTGGGAGCTGGGAGACATTCCTGGGTTCAACATGAGAAAAATGAGCTGGAGCATTTTCTTACTCTCTAATTATTCTTCAGCACGTTAAAACCAACAAAGGCATTGCCAGTCTTGACAGATCAATTCACACAACACTTCATAAAGTCATATTGAGGTATCACTGCAACTTCAAAGCAAAAACCCATGTATCAGATAATTGTCATTGAAACATTGAGTGTCCTGATTGGGAAGGGATCTACAAGGATCCTTGAGTCCAGCTTCTGGCCCTGCACAGGATAACCCCAAGGATCACACCATATGCCTGAGAGCATTGTTCAAACATCTCTTGATACTCAAGCAGACTTGGTGGTTTTCATTGCTGGCTCCTTAGTGTCTTGTGGTTGTGACAATCCAATTACTGAAAGACCTTTGGCCTCTAACTAGAGAGGCATGGAGGCATGTGCTGCATGGAAACACCAAATGGGCTGTTTCTGGAGCTGTAAGACAAGTTGAAGCTTCTCACCTTGTCTTAAGGCTATTGAGCTGTCTTTTTAACTCTGAACTGACACTAACAGTTGATCATTTTTTAACAATCTAAGGATAATCTTGTTATGATCACTCAGAAGATATCTTGTGAATTAATAGAGGTATGAAATCTAAGGGGATTATATCATATTAAAAAACTTACGTGTACATTCTCATTCAAAATTCAAAAGGTTTTGGTTCTTAGTTTCATTTATTTCCTGCTAAAATTTTTTAAATCAGGGCAACTTTAATTCTGAAGAGGAAAGCACACAGGCAAGCTGAATAAGATTTACCTAAAATGCATTAAAAATTCAACTTGAATTAGCTTTAGGTAATTATCTTACCTTGAATGAGAGGAAAACATATTTGCAAGTGGAAAAAATGGTTTGTCATGAGAGGAAAATAAAAATGGGAGGTGGAAAACAAGGTCCATTCTCACAAAGTTATTTTTTACAAACATCTATAAAATTTAGGAGAGTTTCTAATAAAACAAATTGCCTGGAAAATTCAACTATTCCCTAAAGAGTCATTGTGTTCAATTTGGAGACACCACTCAGCCATTACAGTGTAAAACAGCTTCACTTTAATTGAAAATCTCAGAGCAGTCTCCTCCAAGAAGTTGTTTCCCACCTTTCATTAGTAAGACTTGACTGTGAGGGGCACCTGCAAACAGCTGACAACTGCCTTATTACAAATTTTTTATTAAAAGTACTTTTTTTTTATAAATAGCATTCTGTATTGGATCAATAGCAGGGATTTTGAGTAATGTTGGAAAATGTTAGCTACAATTAAGTAGTTCACTAATAATTCAAAGCTGGAGAAAGTTATCAGAAGGATGCTAAAAAAAATCTCAGGATAGAAATGAGGGCATGTATGTTTAAAGACAGTCCTAGGGGGAAAATAGAAGTATTGTGGTGAGAATGTAATGTATTTATAGAGCTCAAAAGGGTGTGCTCTGTGAAGGTATTGATAGGCAGTCTGTCCTTTTTTCAAGTCTTATCTTCAGGGTAGCAGAGCTCAAATGTGCCAAACACTTCTCATGTTCAACTCTGATTGCATCTGTGCAATTTTCTCTGAGATTTATGTCTGGTGCCAATGAAAGCAGTGGGCATTGTCTCATTATATTTAACATATTTGTTAGATTAACCGATTGCTTAAATGTTTTTATTCTTATCACATCTGCAGTGCCAAAACTTCACTGATCAACAAAAGGATGCTGGCTGGACAGATAGCAAAGTGACTGGTGTTCCAGGCAAGAAATGCAGGCTCAGAAGTGTGACTACTGCAGCCAGGGGCGAACAGAGCTCATGTGCTTGCTGAAGTTGTATTCCTGGTATTGTATTATGATTTTCCTAAGCGTTCTAGGGAGTGCACCCTCTCACACACATGCTTGGCTTCTTCATTTAGGACACTGTAGAAAAGACAAAGGCATCTGGAGCAGGAAAGTCAGTAATGGGGCAAAAAGATTCACACTGTAACTTCTACTGTTATAATATTCTTGCAGAATATTTAATACCCCACTATTGCTTGTGCTCTACTGCCCCAGCACACATCTGAGTTAACTGAATGCAGCCACTGATGATGGATATAGGAAATCAATTGTTGTTGCTGTCTTTGTGTCACAATTTTTAATTCCAGAGGTTAGTAGCTGGTTCGCTTGAATTTGGGCTTCTTTAACTTTCTGATGTGTCTTGTGGGGTCTAGAGTTCTCACATCTGGGTGCAAAGAAATCATGGCTGCTGTTCACTGGTATTCCTCTCTTTGATGCAGGTGGGTGTTCCAGAACATTGCGCTGCTGGTCTTTCAGAAAAGGTGAGTAATTTACTCCTGGACTATGCTTTGTCATAAAAAAACTTTCAGCATTGCATAGCATGACCATATATATGCCCATCAGTAACCTCTGTGTGGGTGATTAAAGTGACCTTTATTGGTGTATTTGCTGTATTGCACTTGCCAGTGTACTCTGGGACTGGATGAAGTACTATGTTTAATCTCTAATTTCTGCTCTGAAAAGTGGGCTGTAAATGGTAGATATGGGAGAAAGAAACCAGCAATGTACCTTCTGACACACTTTAGCTCATCTCGTTTCATTTTTCATCGAGTGCCCTTTATCCCTACCATTTATCACTGGTTCGTTTCTTGTAACTGCTGTGGCAGAGAGGGGCTTGGGAGGTGATTTAAAAGAGAAATAAATATAAACCTTACAAATCAGCTCACTTGGAGACTGCCTAGAGGAAAAAGCAGTTACTGTGGTAGGAGGTCAAACCAAGGCTGACATCCCAGCCAGCAAGGGGACAAAATCACTGGGATGAGAGGGGCAAGAGAAACAGAGCAAGACATAAGGTTAATTAGGTAGGATAAAATAAAAGCATTGAGCTTGAGAGAGTGAAATAGAGGAAACTGTTAAACAGGTCATGGAACAGAACATCAGACAAAAGGAAGGACATTTGCCATTTTTGCTGCAAAACTGCAGTGTGAGCCAGCTGTTCTAACTTCTGGTTTAGCCATTTCAGAAAAGTTTTTTGACTGGGTTATTCCAGCATTTTCACTACCCTTTCCATGTTCAGAGTGACCAGGGATTTCCATTCTCTCTGGATTTTTAAATATGCCTTTCTATTCATGTGAGCCAAAGGAGTTTATGGAGACTTAGCAGGTATCAATATCACAGTGGCACGGAAGTAGAAGTTATCTGTGCCAACATCAGGCTTCGTGTGGCTGATACTGAACTTCATGGCTACATCCTTCAGTGCCCCGGCAGTGCTTCTCTCAAAACACATAGGCAGGGTGGAGTATGAGTACTGAAAATCCATGGTAATTTCAAATTTGCTTCTCAT
This sequence comes from Promerops cafer, assembly GCA_013398275.1. Lineage (NCBI taxonomy): Eukaryota > Metazoa > Chordata > Aves > Passeriformes > Nectariniidae > Promerops > Promerops cafer. The sequence goes on from VZSE01009142.1 coordinate 461,727, forward strand.
TTAAGTTGAATGTCATTGTTTAGATTGTGTGGGTCTCCTTTATGTTCCTGCACAAGATGTACATTCTTAGCCAGAACACAACTGATAAGCTTAGAAACCATATATATTTCACAATGCTCACAAAATCCACACAAAATAGACATCTTATAATGCCCAAACATGCTCATTTAAAAGTTGGTGGAAGAATTGTCCAGAATGTAGAATATCACAACAAGGTTTTGTACAGAGCAAATTTTTAAAATGAGGCTTTTGGGTTTTTTGTTGTTGTTGTTTTTGTTTTAAGTCTTTGAAAATAGGATTTGATGTTGATCTGCTGAAAGGCCTTATCCAGCAGTACTGCTGGCACTAAGTCACAGGGTAAACACAGCCTGGCAGTGCAAGTCACAATGGACCACAGCTTGAAAATTACTGGCCTAGCAGCCTGGGAGTAGGAGCTCTCTGAGCTCTGCCTTTGAATCTCTTTTCTATTTCCTTTCTGAATTTCATCATGAACTGTATATAAAAACCATCATTTCTGCTTCTTGCTTTTGCCTGTGTAAAGGGAAAAGTGCAAGCACAGAAACACATTGCCTTTTTCCCCCCCATAAAGTCTTCATTCAGATGCTCATCAACCTAATTTTTCCTTCCTTCTCTCTCCCCTTTGCTCACGGGCTTTCAGCTCTCCTTTGCCATATCCCCCTGCTTCTGTTAGCACTGCTCCTTTGTGCCTCACGTTGTTTCTCCTCTCAGCGTGGCCTGCTGATGTGCTGTCGTGCTGAGCAGAGGGGCTGGAGCAGGGAAGAGTCCTGCCAGCACTGGAAGAGGCAATGCTGTGCCTCCATTCAGTGCCACATTTATGTTCACTGATTATCAAGAGGTGCTGGATCCAACTGAGCCACTTCAGCTTGGTGTGACAGCGTATCAACAGAGCAAGGAGGGAACCCCGGGCCCTGGCACACACTGATTCATGAGAGCATCCCACAGCAGATGTGGGCTTTCTTTCCTTCTGGCCAGCGGGAACTCGATCCCTCTTGCGTCTGTCTGGTGAGACTCTTGTGTAACAATGTGTTTGTATTGCACTGCTTGTCCACCTGGTAGCACACAAGAGACAGGGCTAAGGATTTGATCTCATGTATAAGTTCCTTGGATCCTCTCCAAAACACATCTGCTTAGGCTCTTGGTTGAGAACATCAGCCTGGAGCAAGCATGCCCTGTCCTGCTGAAGGCTGGAGCATTTCAGTGTCCTTTGGCATGCTGCCCCAGCTGCTGTGTCTCAGCTGGGAGACACGGGCTTGCTAAGCTGCTGTAACCTTGCTTATGCTTGGCTGTGGCTCGCCAGCCTCCAGTGAGACCGTGGCTTGCATTGCCTGTTTCCATCAGCAGTCTGTGGCCACTAAGAGGGCATTTGCCATGGGGTTGACTTCACTGTGCCACCACATTCACCTGCAGGGGTGACAGTTCTGTGTTGGGCTTTCAGTCACTCCCATCATTTGTACCCCATTTGTATGACACTTTAGCATCTTGATTGTTCCTTGGGGTTGTGTACCATTTATATTCCCTCCCAAAATTCAAAACCAGGTGTTTTTTAGCCTATTGAGATAGAATTTTCAATTTTTTTGGATTATGTTAATATTGTCTTTGTTAATAAAGGAAGTAATTTGTTGTAACTTACGGCTTAGGTGGGTTGATCTTTGAATGTTTATTGCCAGGCAGATGTACATAGTTTGCCCTACAGCTGCTGATGTCCCAAACCTTGTCTCGACTTTTCTGCAGACTACTGCAACACTTCAAATTCCATGCTGGTCAGAATAACTGTTTGGATCATAATATATCTAATAGTTTCCTAGTTTTGTGTTCTTTGCATAGTTTGTTTTACACTTCTGTAAATAGCCTCAAACCTTTGAGAGGCATGTCCTTAGCTTCTGCATCCTTTCCACTATGATTATTTTTGTTGTGATTGGTTCAAACTCTTTTCACAAAGTCCATCTTTCGAGATGTGGGTATCTTTGAGAGTAACTTCAAAGAAACAGTAGAAAAGTCAGATGACTGATACTGAATGGACATTTTTTCTTTGAATTAGTCAATGGAAATTTTAAGCCTTCAAGTGTTCCAAAGGATTAGGAGAACTATGACAGAAATGTGAAAGATAATATGAAGGAAAAATTGCAGAGTCTCTTTTCTTGCATGACAGCTTCCTATTTCATCACAGAATCTGTTATGTTGTCTTTAAAAGTCCTGTCTTAGTTTGCACCCCAAATCTAATCCAGTAGACTTTTCTGGGCTAGGTGTACAGATTAAGAACCATTGGTAATACAAGGGGTATTTCTCTTATTCTTACCTCAAGTAATAATACTGTTTGTTTTAATGCATTCTTTTTGTGGCTGGTGAGGTTCCATTTTTATTTACTGGTGGTTCTGTGAAACATTTTTTGGTGCAACAGAGAGGTGCCAGTTTATGCCCAGGTAATCCCCTGACTCCCAGCCACACTGGGAGAAGCAGGAGGTGAGATCCCGTGCTGCAAGGGCTGAAGGGTCAGGTGTGCCCAGCCCTGCCAAGCACTGAGTGGGGCAGGAGCTGTTAGAGATGAGAAGAGTAAATGGACATGGCTGGCAGTAAAGCTTAAATGCCTCTGAATCAACTGGACTCTCAAAGGGGCCAGCTCAGGGATCTCAGTTCCTGAGCTGCAATGGGAGTGCATGAGTGTGCACTTCTTCCAGGCACAATAATACCATTTCCTTCTGGGGCTGTCAGTGCCTAGAGAGAGCAAGGAAAAGCTCTTCTTTGCTCTTGATGATCCTGCTCAGCATGGGATTTCCAGGTCAGAGGTTCTCTGCAATCTCTCTTGTGCTCCCAGGAGAAGCCATTTACCCTTCCCATGACTCCTGTTTTACCAGCAGTCATTTTTTAAAAAAACCTCTATAGCAAAATACAAATGCTTGTCCATTTATGTTCCTGTATTTTATTTTCTGTATGAATTTATGATCATTGTGATCTGTGCATATGTCTCTTTGGGAATGTAGGCATTAGCCTGGGGGCTTGCTACCCTTGACCTGAAAGATCTCAACTGTGTCGGTATGCTTTGAACTTTTCCCCCAAATCAGCTTCATTTTTGCACTCTGAGTGTACTGGTGGCTGTTCTTCACATGCCAAAGCCCTACACATAGGAACATTGAGCCAAAACCAAGTATGAAGTACCACTGTAATCTGGGCTTCAGGTATATCCACTTTTATGGAGTGTAATTACTTCATAAGTTCTTATCTCAGTAACTTTATTCATAGTCACCTTGGCATATTGTTTGCTACAGGCTTTGGGCTGCAAAAAACTCTGCTGGAGGTTCTTCCATCAGGTTCATCATTACCACATAAATTTTTCTGCACTTCAATAATTTTTCAGCTGTAATATTTTGCTTATGATGATACGCTATTCTGATGTTGCATTTCTGTGGTGCATACCTTTATATATGTCCTGGTAGAGCCTTTTTCCCTTTCAGTATTACTGATTTTTTTTCTATTTGTTTGGCTTAATTTTTACTTTTTTCTTTCCTAGCACTACAAGTAGGAAATGGTGTCTATCTCATCTTCAGCTTGCGCTAATTTTTTTCTTCACATGCTGTGACTCTCTTTCTGCTAGAGCACTGATTTGTCATGGTAAATTATACATAGCTCAGTGTCATGTGGATTTCTGTGCTTTAAGTTGCATCCTTCACTATTTTCCTTAGTCTAGCACCTTCCATCAAACAGATTTCTTTCTTCTGCAGCACAAGGAAAAAAAAAAAAGAGAGAGAAGAGTAAATAACCTTCTGCTATTCCCTTAGCTGCTTTGTTGGAAACCCTACAGAAGTTTTTGCAGTACTGTCTGTGCATACTACTATTTATCCAGAGTAGGATATGTTGAGGGATACCACAAATCAGTTCTCAAAGAGAAGTGGGAATGTGAGAAGAACTGTTACAGTCTCTTTTTGACTCTTCACCCTGGCCATATTTCTCAGTTGCTCTCTGAGTGTTTTGTGGCATGGTTGCTGTTATTTGATATAATTTACTTTGTCTCTGAGCTGGTGAGCTGTGGGCTGCTGGGGTGGCCTGATGCCACTGAAGCCTGGTGTGGTGGGACAGAGCTGCTCACAGGGCTGCTCTCTCCTGCCTTACTAGAGCTCTGCCTGTACCATGTTGTGTTGAGCAAATGGGCAAAGAATCTCCTCATTCCCATTGAGATGAAATTGCTTGAAGGGAAATTTGCTGTTGGAGAAGAATGGATGAGGCAGGAAATCAGCTTGGTCTGGTTTTTCCTTTGGAGAGTGGAAAATGGCCTTCTTTGCAGGTAAGTCAACCTATTGCCAGGCCAAGGGAGGAACCAAGCCCTTGTTTGCTGGTGTAGGTACATGGAAAGGGAGGCTCACAGGGAGCGTTGCTGTAGCCCTTGGGATACCAGAGTTACTCTGGGTATGATCCCAGAAGCTGTTGCAGATGCCACTTCTTAAACCCTTGCTGCTACAAGGGGGAGACAGGCTACTGGTCCTTTCCTGCCCTAACCTCAAACTAGGGCAGGCAAGGGGCACGGGGAATAGGAGGCTGTGCCCATTTCAAAAGAGATGAAGCTCCACCCCCAGGAAAGCTGAGTTGCTGAAAAGAGAAATGACATTATTTCTGAGTTACACCAGCCCTTCACACCTCCCTCCACCTGTCCCCTGACTACAAAATAGCCACTTCAAGGGCTATTTTATGTGTGGAATAATTGAACAGGTGAGCTGAGGAAAATCATTTTTTGTGGTCTTCCTGGCTCCAAATTGTAAGTGCTGCCTTGTAACCAAGGAATTCTTACAGTGACAGGGTGAGGAGCAGATAAATGCCAAGTAAGTAGTATGTACATGTCTCTAGTTTAGCACAGTAGGACAAAACATGAAGTAGGAGCTGCATATCAAAAAGCTGTAGCACCATGATGAAAAGTCTCCCAATTTGCTTTAAAGTGAGGGCATAAGCTTTGGTCCTAACTCTCAGAAGGGGGTGCTATTACCTCATCTGATTTCTTTGTATTTTATAAGTATATCTATATGGTTTGCATGCATATGTATGTATGTATATATAACACCACTGTAGTTTTAAAAGCAGGCTAAACCACTTATTTCACTTTGCCCACTGCTTTAGTGTGTAGTTTTTATGAAAAATTATCATAAAGTTGCTGCTTTTTTTGGTTTTAATTACTCACTAGTGCAGTATGCAAAAAAAAATTTCAGCAATATGGGTTTCTTTTGAAAAGTATGGGAAATCTTGAAAATGGAAAACCAGTAGAACAAAAGGAAGAAATGGCAGAAAAAAAGTGGTGCATTTATTTTATATTGCACAGTGCAAAGAAAAATTTACTGTCTTGTGCAAGAAGTGAGAACAACATATTCATAGTAAGTACGTATGAAAAACACTGAGTTGAAAGCAATGTATTTTACTATGCAAAAATATGATGGTTTAGATTATGAAATCAGATAATTTTATAAGTCTGGATATTGTTGCAATATTTCCACTAATTTTTATCTCTTGACAGTCATTGTTTGGACATTAAAAGAGTCTTGTTAATTTCTTATCTTGTATGGACATTTATTTATTTAATTTACACCTCTAAATTAAAAAACAATAGTTGCATATATCTGTCTTGGACACACTGCTGATGAATGTGAATGACTTTCTTTCTTTTCTTCACGCCTGCCTGCCCCTCCTAACTCTTAGAGGCACATCACACTTCTTCCCTACCAAAGCCTTGCTTTGGAAAATGCTACCTGGATCTGAAGCCTCTCTCTTTGGGCAAGAAAGAGCTCAGGTACTCAAAATCTCAGTTAGACTGGGCACAGTAAGCAGTGAAAGCTGTACAAGCAAAGCATCCTGCTGAATCTGCAAGCTTTCCCCAGCACTGCTGGCATACTCCCTGGCATTCATGGCCATCCATGAGGGAAGCTGGCACAACTGGGTTATGGTCTCCAGCCGTACCTTTGGAGGACAGCCTTGCCCTCAAGCTGCTGGTTTGCAGGGCTTTGAACTCTTACATGACCAGGTCACCATCCTGACTTAGAGGCCAAAATACGGCCTTAGCATTAACTGATAATAATTAAATGCCATAACCTGTGACTCTGCAATTAGCAGCAGGATTTCTGTTCATTTGAGATTATGGCCATAGCCATGTCCTGGATTTAATGGGTGAACATAGATCCTCCTAACCATTCTATAGCATGGAGCATCACTTCCCACAGATGCCTGCAATCCTGCAAAACCTAACCATTGGCTTCAGTGGGTGCTTAGAAAAGAAGAATTTTCAGGATGGTTCCTATTTTGCATAGGGACCTCCTTTTGCAGGTATTTGGCTAGTGTCTCTGAAATACTGTTAAAACAAAATTCTCATTGTCCTGAGGATTGTGCCTTCTAAGTTTCTTCTGCCCTATCATCTCCATTGTGGTAATGTCATGGAAATGATTACATAGAAAGACATGTAAAGATAGTGTTAAAATAACATCAAGACAATAATCTTGCCTGTTATTCCTTACTTATCTGGATATCACAGCTGGAATTTGGATGCAGAAGAAATTGAATGTGGAACTTCAGAAGAACAATAGCAGCTTCTTGTAAATATTTCCCAAATCTTAGTTTTGTAGGTCTATGAATTGTTTATCCTCAACCAGGAATAAGACCCCAATCATAGATATCTACTTCAGGGTGAGATGCCTCTGGATTTGCACATTTCCTTTCAATATGATAAAAGGAGCCCTTATTTTAATTCCCGACAGATTAATCTTAAATGTTGAAACAGATGAATTCCACTGCACCCAAGACCTTTGTGAAGAGAGTCTGGCAAGTTTCAAGTGATTTTTAAAAAGTGTCTTAGTCCCAAGGAGCTGGCTAGCATGACATTGACCACTCCATACCTTCATGCCTGGTATTCTGGCCATTTCTAAAAATGCACAGGATGAACATGAAATTACCTTCTCCAAGGACAAAGTGTATAGAGAGAATCAAAGGTGAGTTTCACTTCACAACTTCTTTGAATTTCTTCCTGTGGAAGAGGTGGGGGTTTAAGGAGCTGAGTAAGAGAAGGCTGTTGTGCATTCAGAATGGTTGCAGGAAGACTGATAGGGACTGAAGAGTAACTGTTCAGTTTGAGAGACTTATTTTACTTTGTGTATACATATATATATTTTGAAATACAGTGACTGTATTTTTCAGGGTCTAGTGGTGCCTGTAACAATCTCATCTGGAATTGCCCAGTATTAAGATTTATGTGTTTAGTTCTAGACTACAATGATCTCATTTGTACTTTTTATTTGTTAGCAACTTCTAAATACAGAATTTTAAATCCTTGGGTATAGTTTTAGAAATTTGCTGGTTTGTTGTCTGAAAGAATCACTCCATCTTGCATAGTAGTTAAACAGTCATCCATGGGAGGAGTATTAGGGAGTTTTAGGAGTTTTTATGTGCTGGATGTTACAAGCTTCTCTAGGCACTGCTGGCTGGAGAGTCATCATCCTTGGAGCACAGCATGTGTGCTCTTCTGCCTTGTGCTTTGTGCTGTGATGTGAAATCTCACTTTCTGTTCTCATGTCTGAGACCCAAACACTTGTTCCTGAACCCAGGACCTGGCTGAAGATAAGCCCTGCTCTTATCCTGCACAGACACAGGGATGAAGGGCCCCCAGGGATGCTGGGCCAGGCCATGCCTCTTGAAGAGCAGACCTATGGAGTGTTTCTTGCTGGGGAACAGGCAGTTTGTACTTGTGTGGTCTAAACAACATGAGGTGCAGTCATCTATGCATATATGAATGGCAACCTTTTCCTGTTTAGTTTTCAAGGTACTAGCAAGCAGGCTAAGATGAGACTTTATGCTGATGAGATATAGTCAATTAATAAAGAGGATGGGATAAAATCAGTGTGAAGCAGAATGTGCAGTTTGCCTTTTGGTAATGCCAGCACAGTACACAGCAGTTGCTTGACTTGCACACCTCACCACTAACAGCATTGAAGGATACAGGAAGAAAACCTTTCTGGAGGCTCAGACTGCTTAGGTGGGTGTCAGGAAAAGTGGATTAGTCCATGCTGGAAAGGACTGATAAGACTGATATGACACTCTTAGGTACCTGAGTGCAACATGACGATGCCATCTTTTTGCTTTTGTCTCTTCTTGTAGCTATGCTATAAGAATTCTTGGGTGTAATCACCTTGGTGTTCTGCTACAGGCCACAAAACTCAATGCATAAACCCAGCACAGCATCTGTTTTCAGCTGCACCACCTATTTGTACTTCTCTTCCTGGCTCTGGCTGCAGCTCACATTGTTGTGTGCATGTACCACGTATCAGGTGGGAAAATCAGGCCCTTCATGTCTGACGCTTCTTTACAGCAGGGCTGAGCTCTCCAGCATCGTCTGATAAGATTGAGCTATAGAGCAGCCCATGAAACACAGTGGAAAGTGATTTCAGATACCTTCCAGCATTTTACCAGCACATAAATAGTTAGCTGCCATTGGAAATCTTAAGCTACAGACAATGGGAGATGGTAACCTCTTGTGCACGGGATTTAAAACTATAGGATCATTGACCTTGAATCGTGCATGTAGCCTGGGAAATCTAGAGTTAAGCAGCTTGCAAAGCCATAAAAGCCAGCCACCAGTCTGAAGAATAGAAGCCTTCTTCTAGTTTTCCTGCTGATATTCACTGTTGTTTCAATCAAAGTACAGGTAGTACTTGAAGAATGACAGATCTTGTGAGCTTTATATACCAGTAAAATGAGATTATGCTTCATGACCCTGCTGCATTTGACTTTTACATTAGAGAATATGATTCAGGAATTCATTTGAAAATCCACAAAAATATAAATTAAAATATTTTTATTGTAATTGCTGGTTTCTCATTAATTGCACATCATAACTGACTCACAGGAAAGTAAGAATCATAATGAAGAAAATCAGAAATAAAAAGGGACTCACAATCTTAATGTGTATCAGTATTGAAAAAAATTATAAAAATATAATGACAAGCATAGAAAACGATATTTTTCTTACTAGCTTTAGTCTTATAATATCACATTTTAAAAATACAATTTTAGAAAAAAAATGAACTATAGCTTTTTGCAGTGATAGGCGACAGGTCAGAAAAACGTTTCAGAATAATTTTACACCTTTTAACCTTAAAAAATACTTTGCTGACAATTGAGAAAGGGCCTTAAAAGAAGCGCTGATAGGCATTCTCACAGCAGGGTTGCCATGTCCCATCACATAGCAGAGGGTTTCTGCATAATGTATCCTGTAATAAGAAGTGTACTGCAAATCACCGGGCTTGAGTAGCAGTTTTAAGAAAGTAATCCTTGGCATGAACTGCTATTAGTGATGACACTGAAAGTTTGTTACGTAAAACTCTTCAGAAGACACAAAGAAGGTAAACTGTTTAAAATTTTGATTTGAGCCTTGAAAGAACTACTTTGTCATAGAAATTTATCTCCATTTAAATATATATTTAGTGTGCTCTGTTGTTTTTTCTTTTTTTTTTTTTTTTTTTTGCTTATGCTTGGACAGACTCATTAAACAGAAACAGCAGAGTTTTGTTAAATGAATGTCACTTTTCTCTCATTCTGTGCCACAAATGGTAATTGTTCCAAAAGCGTCTTAATAATTACTGGTGTTAACTGTGAATGTTAATACAGTCAATGATCACTCAGAGCCCCCATGTTGCAAACCCTTTATAAATGAAGTAAAAACTAAAAAAAAAATAAAAAATTAAATTCCAGTGTAACAAAGACTAAATCAGTCCATCAAATCACAGCAAGCTATATTCATGTTTTAATGGCCAGACTAATCAAAATGGGATATGAATCTACAAGAAACCTTCTTGTTGAAATTAATTTTGTATTTGTCTGGAAATGTAAATAAAAGAAAATGTGAAGGGGCCATTTCCAGGCAAGTTCTTTTCAGTGTTAATGATGCAAATCAGTGAAGTTTCTCAGTCCCTGGGGAATCTTTTTGTCTTTCTCATTTCCATAAGAATGATTTTTAGGTGATTAAAATAAAAATCTAAGGAAAAAAAAATTCTTTATACTTTTCTCACAATACAGTCTAGTAGATATCTGGAAAAAAAAAAAAAAAACAAACCCCAACAAAAACAAACCCCAAGCTGGAATTGACTTTAGAAGTACAATAAACCTTCCTAGGACAGTATTGGTCACAAAATGTTTTTGTATTTCTAATGGAGACATTTTTGGTTGTCTTTAGAATTATTTGATAGAAGTTGCAGTCATTTGAAAGCTTGATGTTTCAATGTAACTCCAGAATTTTCTCAGCAGCTAAAAAGGGGTAATGAAACATCTCATTGTGTTGTTTTCTAAGTGAGCAGTATGAGAAACAGGCAGAGACATAATAATTAAAATTTTGGCTTTCTGTATTTTTGGCAAATAGTTTTTTCAGAGCTAGATTCTTCCTGAAGATCAAGGACTGTATTGATAGTGAAATACTGGGCAAGCATTAATCATTTTGATCTGCTTTTAATACCATCCTTCCTCCAGAAAGAAACTACCTGAGTGACTCAATCAAAAGCTGCTATTAAACCATGGCTTTGCTATCAGGCACGATACACCCAACAGTGGTTAGGACTGGCTTTACTTTCCCTCTTTTGCCAGGGAACGGGAAATGGCAAAAATGGAGATTATCATAGTCCATGTTAGTCCCATGTCCAGCACAGATAACACCTCTCTCCCTGCCATGGCAGTGTGTAGGGGAAGGAGTAAATGATGCACCCCTATCCTGACCCACTGTGCACAGGGAGAGCGCGGCAATGCCCCAGGCTCTGCTCGCACACACCGAGGAACGCGTGTGTGCGCAGGAACGTGTGCATGTGCTCACCTCCGGGGGCAGGCGAGGGAGCGACAGCCTGCAGGGGACACGGGAGAGCGCTGGCCCTGCTGACACCTCCCAGCAGGCAGCACAGCTCTCCCTCACGCTGGCAGGAACACCCTGGAGGGAGCTCAGAGTGGGGGCTGCTGCTGGCTGCACGTCCAGGAGCAGAGAAGATGACAGGAGAGGCAGTGCTCAGGCAAAGCGTGTGTCCTCAGCTTTCACTAGTTGTTATAAATTGCCCAGGCCCAAGCAAAGAAGCAAGGCAGTGTCCTTGGTGTGCACAGACAGGGTCTCCAGTGAGAGAAGAGCAGGGATGCAGGAACCTGCTTTGGCACAGGCAGGGATCCCACTGCGGATTCCAGGCTGCACAAGGAGGCTGCAGGCAGGAGACACAACAGCAACCAAATCTCTGTGCTAGCCCCAACCAATGCACTCTTGTAGAATAGGGAGAGTGAATAGGGAGCTGAAGCCCTCCAGGAAATTCACACAGAAATGGAGTTGGAGATTACCGTCGCTTGGGACTGGATTGCTTCCCACTGGGTTTCCTCTTCAGCTGCTAATGAACCACCAAGAAGAATCAAGGAGCTGTTCCCAGGACTGCTTGCGTCTTGGGTTTGGGTTGTGGAGGAATGCACAGAACTCTTGGGCTGGATATGGGATCAAATGGTACAGGGGACAACTGTTCAGGGAAAATAGACTGGTGTCTGATGCCTCTGTGACTCAGAGGTGATTTCCTTCTTAATCGCTCTCCATTAGCTCCTGGCTGAAGACTTCCTCTCCTGCTCCAGGCTTCCCCAGCCCTGAAAGGGGTCTCCCCCAGCTCCAAAAGGGGAGACTTATGAAATGTTCCTGGCTGTGGTGAAGTCAGAGGATGCTCAAGCTCCATTATTCAACAGAGAGTAGTCAAGAGCCATAAAACCTGAAATGGGGTCTAAAATCTCAAAATCAACAAAACCAGAATTAATTCTTTATAATGCTTTTTAAACAACAGCACTTGTAAGTACATTTCAACACTGACTTATTGTTTGCTATCTGCGTTAGAAAGGTGACTGTTTTCAAGCTATTCTCCAGACCCTGAGGACATATATTTTCTTGTTTCCTTAACATGGAGAGAATACAAAAGCCCAAACTTTAAGAAGAAATACACTAAAGTTCATGAAATCGTGATTTATGACAACACCACCGCTCCATAAGTTTAATGCTGTTCTTCCTCCTTCTGTTTGGGTGAGGCAAGAAACAAATTCCAGGAAAGATCTTTGAAGTTTTTAAGGGAAGAAACTTCTTTCCATCTGCCACTCCTCTTCACAGTGGGGTCCTGAGCCTTATGCCTTGCCTCTACATCCCCGCAGACCCCTAAACAGCCCACACTACATGCCATAACCAGCAGGGTGAGAGGGAGGGTCAGACTGAAGTGCTCCTGACTAACCTGGAGTCAGCCCTGCCTGCCTGTGCACAATCCTTTGCTCACCCCCCTCATCATGGGAGGCTAAAACATTTCTTCTAAAAAAAAATAAATACACACAATTTTAAATGTAAGACATGGCCAGTGCTTTATATAATCCTTTACAGACACCTACTGTCCAGTGCATTTGCCTGAGGTTTGTAAGGCTCTAGTCCCACCCTTTTGTGGAAAGATGTTGTCCTCTATTCCCAGAATGTGCTTGCTGCCTGGCTAGGAGCTTGCTTGCTGGAGCATTGCCACAGAACATCTAGTCATTTGCTTTCAGTGGCATGCCAAAGAGAAGGAACATGACCCTGTAGCCTAAGGAGTGAGTGCAGATACTTGAAATTTTCTTATGTATTAAAGAAAGATCTGAAAAGGCAAAATCAGCCTTGTTCCCAGCTTTCCTTCTGAGCACATGCAACTATATAGAGATTGGGTACCCCTTCAGTGAGATATTGAGTTTGATTTCTCTTAGACAGAGGAAAGATTGCACCTAAATCTGCAATTTCCTAAGGAAATAGAAGAGCATTGTGGATACTGGACAGACACGGATGCTACGTATTACAGGGATCCTGGTCTGGCACACCAGGTAGGCAACTTGCTCAGCTTGCTAAGACCTTTGCTGGTTGCAATCTAAACGCTTCTTCCCTGGGCTGGGTGGGTGCTGTCTGGAAGGGGATGTAACTGGTAGCTCAGGAGAGTCCCATTTGGTCCAGGCCTCGCTGTGCCTGTTGCCAAGCGACACTTTGCAATGTGCATCCTGCAGCCTTCCCTCGCCAGTTAGGTACAACTCCACTGTGCTCTCCCCTTTGTCCTCAAAATGTAGCGTTATGGATTGCAGCCTTGTAGATGCCAGGCAGGCATGAGCCTGTTCTGGGAAACAGGTCCAGCAGACCTGCAGAAAGTGTAACTGGATGCTACACAGCTGACATGAACTGGTGTGGAAAAGCTGTCAGCTCATCGAGTCAGAAACCTGTTTGAGACTGTGCCATCTGCACACTCCACTGACTGCTCCCAGCCTGTGCCCGCTGCTGCTCGGGCTGGAGACTGGACTGCTGCTCCTGAAGGCTCAGAGCTGTTCCTTTCTCTTGGCAATGACTTCCTGCACAGTCCTGTGGTGTGGGTGAGGGCTGCCTGGGGCTAAACAGGGTGATGTCAAGCTGGGGGGAGCTTTCCAGTCAGATGCAGGTTGTGTTGGTACACATTGCTCAAGAGATGGAGAGGCTCAAGGTGTCTGCCCTGTCCATTCCCTGGGCCATTCATTTATTTATTTGTGCTAGTTTTACAGGAAATATCCCTGCATCTTTAACAGGTTCTTTGTCTAGTGAGCCATAGAAAAGGCAAAATGAGGTCCTATAAGAAAAGAGATCTGGCTGTAACACATACTTTTCTTCCCTTACCCTCTTCTCCAAGACTGGATCAAGAATTTCCTCATGAATCCCAGGAGTATCTGCAAAGTAAGTTAAAGGAGGGGTTGTTTTCCAGACCACTCCACTTGGAACAGAAAAACAAGTGGTCTGGCATCTTTTAGAGCAAAATGGAAGAATCCTGCAAACACTAATGTTTCCCTGGGGCTAGACAGCCTCCAAGCAGGAATTACAATTATGAATTTAGACATCTTAAAATGCCTTTATGCTGTTTCAGGGGCCTAAATCCCACCTGACTCTGTTGGGGTATGTCTAGGACCCACTTGAGGAGAACCTCAAGGCACAGAGATAGTGAATTTTTACCAGACTTTATAATATCACAAGAATGAAATTGAAATTGGTCACCCAGTGAAATGGTTTTTAGAGATCCCCTTATGGTGTTGGGAAGATCCTCTGTAAGTTTTCTGGAACCATCCTTTCTGGATGAGTCCTGCACACATGATATATCCCTCAGGGAAGTGATATGAGATGGGTAGCTCCGGTGCAGGTGCAATAAGAGAGCTTTAAAAGTGTTAGAAAATTACCCTCAGAAGTGTGAACTTTCTTCACTAAGAGGGTAAATCACAATAATGAATCCTGTTACAATTCATTAATTAGTGCATTCATTGGGAAGGACTATGAAAAGTCTAGCTACTTATCCTAGAAGACAGGCTGAAGCCAACACTAAATTTACATTTCAGTGAGGACAAAATATATCCCAGAGGAACAGGAACAGGAAGACCAGTCTGTTTCACATTTGCAGAAAAGTGTAGCTCTGTTGCTGTCCCACTGCTCTCAGGTATTCCCCAAAAGAGGAATTCTCAAGAGGAAGCTCCTGTTATTTCTGTTTGTCTCCAGTATTGCCCTACCACAGGTTTTCATGGAGGAGACTGGAAGTGCATCATACTTTTGCAAAGGTTCTAAAGAGCAGTTTTGACAAAATGTAGCCACTGAATAAGCTGTGTTTATGGTAGGGATCGTTTTGTTCTAGGAATTCAGGTTTAAAACTCCAAAGAAACCTTCCTGCATTACTGACGCATTTCACTTTGGTTTTTTTGCCATGGAGAGTGGCATCTCAAACCCTACAGCCCAACTCCAAGAAAATTCACCCACCTCCCAGTCTTAAAATCCACGCTTGCCTTAGGTCCACATCTTACGAAAAAGTTGTCCTGGGAAAAGATGTGTCCCTCCCCTCCTCCTCCTCCTCCACGCTGCAGCAGGACCCATTGTCTGCCGGCGGCAAGGCATAAAGGAGTTAACGAAGGAGCCGGCGAGGAGGTATGACGGGGTGATGTCAGAATATTTCCAGGGAAAGAATGTGTTGGGGGCGCTGGCCGGGCTGGGGCTGGGGCTGGCGGCCCCCGGCCCCACCCCGACATTCTTCTTGTCCGGTTCCCACAGGCGGAGAGTGGCACGGGGGGTCAGAGTGGACGAGCACAAAGAGAGACCCCCTGCTGCCGGGGCCATCGTGCTGGGCTGTCACTGCTACTAATTCATGACTTCACCTTTAATCTCACTGATCCATTATAGGTTAAAAAGAGACCCATTTTACAGCTGACAAGATTGAAGGGAGCGCAACCCAGGAACTGGTGNATAACCCCCACTAAACTTTGTACAATTGGGACCATCTGCTAAAAATAGATTTTGTGGGGTTTGTTTGTCCTTTCCCTTCACTACAACAATATCTGTTTTAAGAGGGAAACTGGTAACTGCAGCTAAATCAGAATTTTAGCACACAGGGTCAGAGCAAAAAGGAATGGGGAAGAGAGGGAAGACCGGGGGGGAAAAGAGTAACATTTTAGGGCCAGGGCTGCACAGTGGAAAGGATGGGAAGCATTCAGATAGCTTCGTGCAGCTTTAGAGCATGTTTGGTGAGGTCATCATGAGGAAATGACTAAGAAATTTATGAAATGCTGATGTCAAAGGTAAGCTGATCAAATAGATTCAGCAGAGTAATAACTATATGTGTGTGGCACTTACAGCATGTTTATAATGACACAAATGATGAGTTTTCAGAAATCATTAGACCTACTGTGCTGTGATCTGTAGATGAAGTCTCCAGAAGTAATTCCACTACTTTCATTAGTAGCATAATCACACTGAATTTGTCCTTTAATGAAGATTCTTATGCTGTTACTTCAAGCAACTAAAGCCCATATTTGGGTTTCAGTGAACTTCAGAAAGTAAGCAAATTGGAAAGAAAAAAGTGGAGTCTCTGAAAAAAAAAAAAGCAGCAGAGGAATGGTAATTTGCCATACACCTGCGAAAATAATTATTTTTTAGCATATAGCAAAGAACTCAACATTCTTGCATTTCCTGGTTTTGTTGTTCACCAGTGAGGATGCTGTAGGTACCTGTGTGTAATGCTAGTTCAGGGGGTTAGGGTATTGCTCCTCTTTGCTTCCCCTAACTTATGCTCTTTGACAAAGCCTTTTAATTCCCAAAGCAGTTTTACCAAGTCCATCAAACTAGTCTATCACTCCTACTCTCCTGATGGTATCAGAGAGCATTGAAGCTCAAGAAGGAAATTGTTTCCTGGATTCTCCCTGTCTTTTGCCCTTGAACAGCTGGAGCTGCATCTCGTAGGATTTTGCAATGTAAGTATGTAGCTTTATACTGCCAGAGGTGCAGAGCTTTTGCATCAACCACAACACCCTGTTCCTTCCTTTTTCCCCTCCCAGCAGAGGAACTCTGGGAGTTACTGGCATCGTGGTTGCTCCACTGCCATGAGGTGAGGGAGGAGAGTGGGAAGGTTTATCATGAGGATGCAAAGAAATTTGCAAAGATTTTTGGGTTTCTGGAATTCAAGTCTGTGAAGGAGATCAGCTGCTGGTGTCTGTTGTGGGAAGTTATAAGAGAGAAAGGGGACATTTCGCATGAGTCACTGTCAGTTAAAGTTAGTGATGGAAGTCCTGTTGAAAAGAGCCTCTGGATCAAATCAAAACCTGTTTTCCTAAGAGTGACATTGCCTGCAAATGGAGGCAGATTGAGGTCCGTAACTGGCCAGTGCTTTGGACACGTTCTGCTTACTTCAGTCACACAAAATGACGTATTGATGCAAGCTTCCAGGATCCAAACAGGCAGCCCTTTCATAGGCAAAAGCCCTAATGAAGTCACTGGCACGCAGCCTCGCTGGCCTAAGGCCTGCAGGCTATTTCCCTAGTCAATACACTGGACCTAATCTTATACCCCTTGAGCATCAAACTCCGTGTGTATTTTCTGCAAGTATTTGTTCTCTTTCTGCAAAAGTGCAAGATTTGTGTGCTGCAGAGTGCGGTGTCAGTGAGCAGCTGCTTCTCCTTCAGCATGAGTTGTTCAGCACACAGACTTCATTGGCTACTGGTTGGACAAAACCACACCACAAAGCTGAGGCAAGGAACAGCGAGGACCTCGGCTGCCAAACACAAACCTCCTCTTTAGTTTTTAAGTGTCTGGAAACAAAAAACCCCAAAATTATTAAAGCAAAAGAAAATTTTAAAAGGCTTCAGCAAATATTAAGAAAATATGTATTTTTACCTGGTAATCTGACTACTTCTAATTTAGTGGAACATGTTAACTCCTCTGGTTAAGTTGAATGCAATCAGTGGAGCTGATTAACAGTGAGTTAAGAGTTACCTAGCAAAATGGATTTCATTAGCTCTTTGTGAGCTTAGTCCTTCTGCTTTCTGATCAGTCAGCTGGAATTATTTTTCCCATTCCTAAGAGTATAAGAAATATAGATTGGAATGGCAGCTCCATATATTACCTGAGTTACAAAGTGTCATAAAGCACTAAGTTAAAATGATAAAAATCATAAGGATGTTTCCATAAGGATGCTTTGTTTTAGGCAAGAAACTTGTATTTGTTCTTTCTTTCTGGAGTTTTTGATTGAAGTGTTTCCCATGAGCAAATGTTATAATGCAATGCCCGGGTATAAAGGTAAAAAACATCTTTTAGAACTGAAAAATTACGATCTCCTCCACACTTCTCAGAAAATTATAGAATGAATAAAATCATTCTCAGATTTTTTTTTCCTTTTAAGTTTGGTACGTCTTCTGCAATACACCTGTAGGCAGGTGCCCAGAAGGAGCGAAGAAAGCAGCTTCTGTATGTATTGGATGGATTAGGGCTGAACTGCTGAACCTGGATGGCAACAGCTTGGCCTGGAAGTAAAAGAGGAAGGAATGAAGGTGATCCAGATTACCAATTAATTGTGAGTCCTCCCTGTCACTTGGTAGGATAAGTGCTTGCAGTTCATGCAAAACAACCCTGAAAGGCTCTGCCTCGGGCTATGCTAGATCTGATCTAAGCCCACAGGCAGGCTCTCAGCTCAAATATATCTGAATATGTGAGTCTTAAATATTTAGCTTTCTCTGGGAACTGACTTCCTTTCACAGCCTGCGTCCATGTTGTCATCATGCTTGTTGTGCTATAAATACATCCATTCTCTTCAATGCCAATCAACTAATACCAGGTCCTTATCACAACAAGCTCACACACCTCACAGTGTGCTCAAGGAGTTATCTTTCTATCTCCTTTTTAAAGATAAAACTAATCCATTGTAAGCCCCATAACAAGGAGCCACTCACAGGGTGAAAGTATAAGTGCAGTTTTTAAATGGTATTGTATTTGTCTCATGATGCTTGCCATTAAAGACACAGGTATGAAAAGATGCTCTCTGTTTTTATGCAGCACTGCTGTGGAGATAGAGTACGATTTTCCTTGTGCTTGCCAAAGGAGTTGTACATGGTTTAATTAAAATGTATTATTATCCCGAGGCTTTTTCTTTTTTAAAGTAAAGTGAAGCACCCTGCTGAAGACACAGGACATTCATACACCCAAATCTGTGTCAGCATCCTGCTGGCAGTAAGAGCTTTTGCACAAACATCTGATTGCAGAGTTAGAATTCAACAAAGCAAGAAGAAACAGGCTGAAGAGCAACTACCTAAATACATGCAGTAACACAGAGAGTGGGAAGCGGAACTGAGAGAACAATAAATGAAGAAACAATGAAAAGGTCAAGCACTTACTCAGGATTCGTAAGTACAAATGTTGCAGTTCAAGCAGTGCAGGTGAAAAATGAAATTCCATCTCTTCACAAATATTTTTTTTTGTCTCCACATTTCTTTTTTCCAGCTCATGAATACCACTGAAGGAAATCTTGCTTATATTGGAAAAACTCAAATATGGGATGCAAATAGTACATGGGGCCATCAAGAAAGGACGAAGCCCCATTTTTGTGACTGTCTTCAGGAGAATGCACTGAATTAAAAGAGAGATACATTTTGTGCAAATGATGTTGGAACATTTGATACACGAACATGATCTTCCATCCTTCCTTTTCACACAGTGCTGGCTCAGTCAGAAATGGGTGGATGGCAGAGCCCTCACTTACTGTGCAGGTGAGCTGGGGCAATACACGCGTGGTGATCATGATTCTCCAAGTTCCAGAGTTTTCAGAGCACCTGGAGCAGAGTGTTCCCTGACTGTGGGGGCTCACAGGTGGCTCGTGTGTCCACATGCATACTGAGGCTGGGTGGGGGCAGAGGGCAGGTGTGCCCACATGTGGGTGAAGAGTTGTTGAGGAAAATGGAAGAAGGAAATTATCTCAGGCGTTGTGAAGTCTAATGCTACTTGAGCTACTTTTACAGCCATCAGACCAAGCTCTCTTGGAAAGGATAAAAGAAAGTCAACACAGCACACTGAAACTCCCATATGTGGTACCTTCAGGGATTCCCTTCAGCAGTGGTGTACTTACTCAGGAAAATTTATGTCCTTTTCTCAGATATTCTTCAGTGCTGTTTACATTCCTGATCTTCTCCACCCCCTCCTGCAATGCCTATGTTCCTCTGCTCTCTGGTGTTTTTCCCTTGGTGCATGTTTCCTTGGCATGTGGTCCTTTCCTCCCCTGGACCACCTGCCTCATCATCACCTTCTCCCACTGGCAATTCTGGCCCCATTGGTTTTTTGTATAGTGCTTGCAACAGTTCTTTCTGCACTCTTTAGAAAAAGCAAAGCAGAGGTGCAGTGTCAGACAACCCTTGATGGAAAAGGAAGGGATGGATCTGACAACTCCATGAACCTGCAAGTCACCCACACTTGGAATCCTCTTAGCTCTTGCTGGGACTGGTTGCAGAAGGTGACTGGGCTATAGGAACTGGTTTACCCAGAACTGACAAGACAGCAAATGGAGTACCACAGCTTTGAGAAACAAGTGGGATTACACAGTAGCATAATTTCTACTTAAATATAATCCTGAATTGCTCCTGCATTTCTCTGACAAGATGCAGGGGTTAAAAAAAAATTTAATTAAAAAAAATCAAATGAAAGCAAACAAACTTTCAAATTAATTCCCATTCTAACTGCATTATAACTAATACAGTTACATCAGGGCTTCCTTTGGGTCAATATTTTCTTTGGCCTGAAGGCCAAATAGGTACTTAAGCATCACCTTATAACCAAAGACCAAATACAAGCACCAGGCTGACATGTCACCCATTTCCCACCCCCTCCAGATTGTTTCTGTCTGTCTCATGCTCTTCAAATGGCAATGCAAAGCCCATATGCTATGGTGTCAGGGAAAAATTCCCAACACAGCATCTGCCTGCATGGCAGATCCCGAGGCAGTTGGTGTGTCAGCTTTGGAGCTGCGTCTGCTTTTGTCATGTACCAGAGACCGGTGATGGGACTGCCTTGTCACCCCACAAACCACTTTGGATTCCAAGGAATCACTTGGTTTGTGTTTGTCAATAAGCTTCTGCTTAAACCTCTCATGAGATCTCTATACAGGCCTCCTTTTATGGCAAAATAATGAGAATTTCTTAATGCCAATGTGAGTGTGTTCAGCAGAAATATGTGGGTTTAGTTTAAAGTGGACCACGGCCTGGTACATACAGGTCACTGTGTACTAGGATTTCTTTTTCAGAAAACTCTTGAATGCTCTTTGAAAAGGTCTTTTTTTCCCCCCCCTTGCTCGCGAGTGTAGAAGCCACTTCTTGATGAATAGGATCCATAATGCCTGGAGATATTTGAGATCAAGCATATGGTCCATTGAATATGCATGGAGCAGGGTGGGAGGGAATTGGTGTGCAGCACTGGGGAAAGTGTGTCTGAAAGTTAAGCAGTGCAGAGTTTGGGGGCAGCCTTTCTGCCCATTTGGGGAACCATCACTTTCTGTTTCCTCTGATGTACTAGTTACTAGCTAGCAATTTGTGGTCAAAAGCATAGCTGGGGGGGTTGAGCACTCAAAGATTTGGTTGTGGCTTGTGTTAGACAGAAAAATAGAATTTCACTTGTAGTTTCCTGCAAAATGCTTAGTTTTGCAACCAAAACATTAAACAATAAAATCTCAAGTTATTCAGAAGTTTGTAAAGATAAGAAACTTATTTAAATGACCAATTCTTTGCTAGGAGAGAGTCTCAAATGACTCTTCTTCACATTTAAATGAAAAGAGAGCTTGGAGATTACACATTCTGGTAAGTTTTCCTTACCAGTGGAGAGAGAGAAAAGGAGACAGGACTGAATAGGAGCGATTGGGCATGAAGTAGTAACTATGAGGTCCTGGAGGCAGGAGAACAAGAGAGGGAAGGAAAAAAAATAGACAAGAGAACCCAGAAGAAAGGCAAGGGGGAGGAGGGGTGGAGGAAAAGATATGTAGCAGTTATTTAAGAGATGCCAGGAAAAACTAGGATGTTTGTGTGTTTGAGGAGAAAGACAATTTTGAAATACAGAAATTGAGCCAGGAATTATGAAGATTTACTGGAAATAACCCTGGGTAAAATGTTGCATATCTAAGATTTGAATGTGTTTTGGGAGGGGTGGGGGGGGTGTGTGTGTGGATTTTTTTGTATCATTGCCACAGCATATTTTTTTCACATGTCAAAATGTGAATTAATCTCTAAATCACCAATATGTAATGATTCATTTACTTCAAAATAAATGTATCACACTGCATTTATTTCTTATGGCTGCTGAAAGTCCTAGAGAAATGAAGAATTAAAAGACTTTTAAAAGTAACCTTCTCCCTCATATGCATGATGTGACAGTGTGGCAACCACAGTGACGTGCACCATCATCAATATTCCTACCAGGAAACACTCATTTTCTAATTTTACTAGTAAGAGTGGATATGGGAGAGAAGAAAGATGCTTCATTGCTGCATGTAATAGCCCTGAATAAGTAGCACTAAATTGACCTCTTGCATATCTGAATTGAATCCTGCAGGTGTACCATTTTGTGGAGGGCAGTGTGTCTGTGTGTGTGTCTGTGAAAAATGCCTGAGGGGGGACATGTTTTAAAACAACCTCTATGTCAAAGCCAACACCATTCTGGAACAAAACTTTAGACCTTTCTGCTGTCTGTCTGGTGCAGGACCAACCCTTCAGCATTCATCCATCTCTTAAATCTGATTTAAAATCACAAAGGTGAGGGGAGGAGGATCACTGGGCACATATACTGTTATTTTTGTCTACTCAAGTAGGCATTTTCAATGGTGTCTTTGCAAGAACAGTTCTTCCTAGCTATGGGTCCTGTGTGAATACTGAGGAAGACACCTTAAAGTGTCTTAGACTTCCTTAAAGTAAGACCAGTCAATCTATTACAGCCTGTCCTGTGCAACTATGTCTTTGGAAATGCTCATGCATGTGTGTTATACTTACATAATATAGGATCATTTGTTTTTATATGAGTTTGCTTTATATATATATATTTCTGAGGAAAGCCATTTATCTGTTTAAACAGTTTCTACATTAACATGAACATGCTCAAGTAGATATTTGGAAGGTACTTAAGCTAGAGTGTTTTAAAAATAAGCAAAAAAAAGAATAAAATGGTTAGTCTTTTAAGGCATCTTAGTAGCAGGCTGGAGAACAAACCTTCTGGCTGAACTGCTCAGGAGCAGTGATTTCCTCCCAGGAAATTCCATAGTGCAACAAAGCCAAATGCATTCAACCCTTGGCCCATCTTAATGTGCTGGAAGGGAATCCAGCCTTTAGCTGGATTTCTTTTTTACAGATCTCTTAAATGACTTCAAATGCTGTGCCTGTGGTGGTGGGGAGCCTGGGGGCAGGACTCTACTATAAAAGCCATGAGTCACAGATAATGTGCCACTTTCTGCAACAGTGCATCAATCCCTCTAGAGACTTTTCGAAGTTAATGAGCATCTCTGGGTGCAGTGGTCTCATGCCTTAAGTTTGAAGGTTAGCATCTGTTTACCACTCATTAGAAAAGTTTATTTCAAGGGAAAATTTTGTAGATGCAGGGTACACGTCCTCAGAAAATTCAAAACAAAGAAGCATCTTGGATATGTTTATGTTCAAATCCACTTGCTACAGTTCTGTGCCCAAGAAAATTTTGTCCAAGTAAAATAAAATTGTCAGAATCTAGTTATATTCAGGATGTTTTCTGGGTTCTTAACCACTGCGGATCCTATTTCACAAAGATCTGAAATATCTTTTGGTGCTGGAGTCCAACAGGCTTCCATGTAATTTAAGCTGCTGTAAAGTAGGCTTGGCCTCAAGCAGTTGCTGAATAAGCACGGGAGTGCACACACATGCTTAGATCCAAGAAGGTGCTTGAGTGCTGCATCAAGTCATGGCCTCCTTCTAAAACCTGACTTTCTATCACTAGAGGAGATGCTGCTAAAGGTCTGGTTTCCTCCAGGCATGCCAGTCCAGGAATGAAGTGCCAGGCAGCCCTCCACTTTCAGGGGGCTTGTGCTGAAGAAGGCAGCTCTGTACAAATATTTCTCTGGAGTCATAGGAATTACAGCATGCATGATCATTAAACTCATGCAAAACCCAGCACTTTTTTCTTAAGAGATAGGGGGAAATGTCTATTCTTGCACTCCTTGCAGATAAAAAGATAGCACTTTCTGCACAGTAACTAGAACCTTAATTAATTGCCTTACTTAAACTAAAGAAGACTAAGAATAGTAGATGTATCTATATAAAACCTGTCCCAGATTCTAATGACATCCTTGTAGTGTACACATAGAACTGATTCCTGTATGCTTGCTTTTCTCTTCATTGATCATTTTTTGACTGTCGGAGCTTTTACTTCTATTTCCTGTGTTTTACAAATAGTCACTGTGAGAATGACGTACACATTGCAACCCCTTGTTTTTCTGCTCTGAGTCCTGACTCATGGCACCAGGAACATGTGCGACTCAGGGAATTATGCTGGCCTGTACATAGACCTTGAAGATGCACCAATGTAAGGATGGCAAAACCAAGAGGTCTTATGACCTTTGAGACAAAGTTAAATGCTTGCCCAAGTCTAACTGAAATACATTTATTGATTTATGTTCAAAAAAATTTACATGTACAGTGTGTTAGATGTCAAATACATGTTAAAAACAGAAGAACTACAAACCCAGTTACTAGACTAAAACTGATTTCTGCTGGCAACGTGATATAATTTGTGGGTTTGGTTATTGAACTAAAATTCATGTGGGTTGAAAAGTGTGCCTCTGATTTTCCCTGCTTGGGTCTTTGCATTCTTCCTAAAGATTTCATCAAAGCTAAACAACTACAGAAGCTGCACTGCTTAATAAACAATGTTTTCTTTTATATTTGGATCTCACAGATGTACAAGGGACAAGCTATTATCCTACTCAGGATCCCGTGGAATAGTCATGTGTTGGACACTGGGCAAATAAATTGGGCCGTTTTGAAGCCTGCTCACTGCTGCTGGTGGTCAGCAGCTGCTCCATGGCTGTAGCCAAAGGCAGAAGAAGGCACTGCAAGACTCAAACTGTTTCTGAATTCATCCCTTCTCAACTTTGTCCTTCCCATAGAGATCTCATAGCTCTCTTTGTACCTGCTGTGAAGAGGAATGGGGCTCAGTGGAGCTGGTATTCTGTAATCCAGTGGCCCTAACCACCCAAATTCCTACCCTTGCTGAAACCTACTGCCCACTTTCCCAGTAAAGCAGGGAAAATTTTTTTCCTTTGCAAATGGGGCATTCATAAGAACAGTAACCAGGGCAGGAATTTTCCAGCAAAGAATAAGAGGCATTTCCTGTGTGCACTTCCTATGTGAACACAGGTATATAACAGCACAGCCTGGGCTTCTGTTGTGTGAGGTAATTTATATCAGTGTTTGTAGAACTGGGGCCAAAATCTCTCAGCACTGGTGCTGTATTTCCACTCATTTTGTACTAGGGTCTTCCTGTGAATCCCCTGTGGGAGCAGTTCAGTGGTACTTAAAGGGATGGTATTTCTGTAATTATCTAATTATTGCTCCAAGGTTCTTTCCTGTGCCTGTTAAACCTTCATTCCAGTGAAAGTGTAACCCCACACTACTGAATTTGGATAAAATGTGATTGAGAATTAGCATTAATTCCCCAGTAGTCTTTGGAGTAGGTACTGTTGGCTTACTTTTATTATTTCCGGTTTGAAAACACAGAATTCAGACTGGATCACACTGAATAGAGTGAAAAGTTCCAAAGGTAGTGGAGTGTGCAAATGGGGCTGTAATTCTCCATTAGATTCTTTATATTGGCTTAAAAATTCATGGGACATTTATTTCTTTAATAAGTACTATAACAATTATCTGAATTCCTGTTAGTTGCTACCAATCTCATTTCTAAATTCTGTTTTTTTTTTTTTTTTGCAGTAAGTAATCAACAGTGAATTGGATCATATTTATACTCAACAACCTTTCAGTTACTTTCCCCTTAATTAATATTGTTTTATGCTCTTTCTTAATTACTTTATGAGTTCCTTCCCTCTGTGTGGGACACAGGAGTCTCAAAAAAATTAAGGAAAAATTAGCGTCTTGGGTTACTTCTTTCTGGTTCCTACTTTTTAATTCACTTTTCACAATCAGCCTTAAATACTACACCTGCATTTGAATTTTCAGCTGCTGAATCATGATCAGCTGAAGATCCAGTAGCCCTGCACTACTGGATGTAACTCAAGGGATTATGCTGTTTTTACTGTTTGGCACATACTCAGGAATGGCAACTTAGCTTAGCAGTTGGAGCATATGGCAGGGGGAGATAGGCCAGCATCTTGGATGAAGATGCATATATTTTGTACTCTCATGGTATGATGCATTCTTGTGCTTTGCAGATGGCACCTCAGAACTGTGGCTCTGAAAACTAATTTTGCCCAGCCACGCAGGTCTGCTGACACAAGCACAAGGATCATCTGTTTCTGCAGACACTACTGCACACTGCAGATATCCTGGGCAGGAATTTTTCTGAGAAGAACACCTGCATCTCAGTTGCTGTGGTAAGCAGAAAAATAAAGCTCAGGAACCTATGACTAGCCTTTGTATCTAGAGAGAGCAATTCAGCCAGACACGATCGCTACCCTCAGGTAACACCTGGTCGTTGTTTCTCCTGAAAGTTCCTTACATCGTGGTAGTCAGGGCAAGAGTAATGGGAATACATTGATCTTCTGGCAGCTGGAAAGAGGGATTTATTCTAATTGACAGAGATCTAACACTGCCTTTGATTTGCCAGCAGCTTCCCTGCATACAGACCAGCCATCAGTCCTCAGAGAAAGTGCTTTTGTACCACATAGGGATTCTAGCACTAATAGTGCCTCTCTCAAAACTTATTTGTAAACATTTTATGTCTGCCTCTCTGCCTCCACAAAACCAGCATCTTGTTACATGTACAAGTGGATCAAGGGCTTGCTAGACAGGTTTCAGGCAACAGATTCTGTGCAGCTAACAGAACTGCAGATTAAGGTATGAGCACTTTCTGTTCTCTGGAGTAATTTGCATTACTTAAAATCACTCTGAGAACATTTTTTAAATGCACTAGGCTGGAGTGCAGTTTTTCTCAGAACAGTATCGCTTCCTCTCCAATCTCATTATTTGTGGTACTGTGTCACTGATCTGATCAGGGAGATCATTTAAAAGTATGTCAAACAAATGTATTTTTAAAGATCTCTTTCCTGCATGTGCAGTGGGCTTCACACGAGCTACTGTCAGGTCTTAGCTTTCTTTTTTTTTCCCCCAAATTTCTGTGCTCTCTATAGGGCAGACAGCCTCAGTACTAGTCTGTGCTTTTTGTTAGATATTCTCCAGAAACAGTAAACAATTTGGCAGCAGATAAAGCCATGGGTGATGGACACAAACAGTTAAATTCTATTGTCTACCTGCAACAGGAGAGCTAAAGGAGAAGGAGAAATTGGAATTAAAAACAGATCTGTCAAGCAATGAATGGGATACTGTCTGGAGTAATGTGAAATTACTGCTAGCTTACAGTGTACTAAGGGGCTGCTTCTTTTTTTTTTTTTTTCCCAGATGATTCCAAAGAGTTATTATTTACAGGACCCCTGAGCAATTGTTTCCACATTGAGCTAAGACAAGGGAGCTGTTTCTGGCACTGCCAGTAATATATGTCTGCCTGCTACCAGCAGGCTGGAAAGCTCAAACACCTGCAGGGTAAGGGATGGAGTCTAGAGAGGAACCTCCTCTCATCACACAACTTCTGTGGACACAAAAGATGCACACATTTTTGACAGCATGAGAGTAGATAAGGGCATTTGCTGCCTGCAAATGAAATGCTAAAACAGCAGAGAGGTGCCATAATACCTTCCTGCATTCAGATGTTGTGTAAATTAGCAAGAGATTTCAGATGGTATCTTACTACCCTCAGCAGAAGGAACCAATGTGCACAATCATAGCATAGATATAAGGCAGATAGGAAGACTTAGAATTAAAAAATATCTGCCCTCTAAATTTATGGTGCTCTGTCTCCCTTATTTTTCCCATTTTTAGACTTCAGCTGATTACCTGGGGTGCCTGATTTAGGCTTTCTGACTACTATTGCATCCAAAATCTTCAGTGATTCAGACTGCTACTGACAAACCCTGGTCCTTTGTACAGTCACTGGAGAGAAGCAATTTCCATGCCTAAGTGCAGATCTGACTGGGACCCATCATTGTATTGTCTGTTTTATCTCCACAAGCAGGAAGAACAAATAATTCTGAAGCACTGAGAAAAATCTTTTCTACCTTCCTGGGTCTCATCTGTCATGGTTTCCCTGGGAAGAAGACAAGAAGAGGACCACATATTTAATTTTTTCTATGGGTTTTGTTTGCTTCAAAGATTGAACTGAGTTTTCTTTTTCTTTCTTCTTGTACCTGAGGGGCCCGAGAACATGAGTAGCTCTTCTCTTGAGCCCATTTCAAAAGTATGTTAAGTGCAGGAGCATTGTTGCATCATTTGTTCATAGTGTTCTTCACAAGTGTATAGAAATTAAAATTCAGTTCTAAAAGAGTGCACAGCACCGATATGATAAAAATCTATTTAATTGAGTTATTTAAGAGAAGATGCTTACTTACCCCTTATCTCAGTGACCAATCTATTTACATCCAGGCACTTTTCCACAATGCATTTTTGAAAAAAAAAAAAGGGGGGCACAGAGAAGATTTTGAAATCTTCAGAAACAGAAAAAGTCTTGAAAGTCTTGGGCAGTTTTTCTGTGATCATGCATCTGAAAAAGAACAGAAAAAAACCCGGAAAAGGCTTTGAACTTTGCCATAGTGATCTCTATTTTCACTGTTACTAACCAAAATTTTGGACATGGACATTCTGAGGGGGTTGTTTAATGATAAATGAAAAGTTTCTTGTTAACATTAAGAAAAAAAAATAGCATGAATGGAGAGTGAAACCCAACTTGGTATTTCCTTTATCAGTTAATCTATCTAAAGTGGGAACCTCAGAGGTGAAAATAAAAGAAACAGTGGAAGACATGGAGAAATCAAAACAAAAAAAGATATGTTAGCAGATGACTCATGAGAAAGAGTCTGTTACTGTACTGAGAAATCAGAGGCTGTTTTATAACATTTGCCATGCCTTTGTCCCAGCACATAAGATCTGTCTTCTACTTGTTATGTACCTTATTTGAATCGTCCCCTGGAATAATTCAGACTGTTTCATGATGTAAAACATAAAAAAGGCAACAAGAAGGGAATGAGATGTCAGCATAACACTGAAATAAATTTTTCAGCGTATTATAGGAGGAGAAGCCATGGCACCCAAAGCTGAAAATCTATGAGATGGTGCAAATTTGTTTTGAAACAAATACCAACAATGAAATACTTATTAGAATGTCTGAGGCCTGGAAAGTCAGTCAATTAGTTCCAGCATTGACACAATGAGGTTATTTTACCAAGCTGATAGACTGTAATGATTATCAAATGTGTTCAAGGAAATAAAATCCTGTAGTTAAGTCAATCCCATTCAGAACCGGATTAGCTTTTAGAGCTCAAGCTTGATTACCTTGATTTCATTAGTAAAAAACACCATGAGACTAGCAGACACTTAGAACCATCAAATGATTTTTTTCCTTGTGGTCTCAGAAGGGATGTCACATGGGAAAGCAACATAAGACTGGCATAGACATTGATTCTTCTTCATGAGATTTGCACAGGACTTTTAAACCATCCTTTGGCTGTGAAGAAGTTGTCAGATACACTTTTTTCCTTGAGCTTCTATCTGTAAGAACATGTGAAAAATGGTGGCATACTGAGGGAAATTATTTAAACACTCTAGACAAACACAAGAGAAGAGCCTGAGTACATGGAACTCCTGGTGGTGCATCGTGTTTAGACACAAGCTGCTTACAGATGTTCCTGTTAGACACTGTGTGGTGCCCTTCTGAAAAGAGAAAGATATGCCATAGTCTAGTGTGAAGAGCCTGTGCTGTATCCATTTTTCTTATTTCCCTGGGCAGAAATTATGTTTTGTCTGAGAATGTTACCTGGTAAATATATAATACCTTCTTACTGTTGCTAGTTGTCTTACTGAATGTACAGCTGGAAGACTACGTGGATATATAGATGAGGAGATATTAAAAATTATGTCTAGCAAGATATTGATAAACAGTCTGGACATGGTCCTGCTTTAGGTGCCCCTGCTTGAACAGGGGGGCTGGACAAGATAATCCCTGGAGGTCCATTCCAACCTGTGATTCTGTGGTAACATCACAAAAGCTGATCATTGTCATTACTCAGAAAACAACAGCTCATGTCACACTCTTATGATGAAAATAGTAACCATGTGAGCCTTAATTTTAGTGTCAATCCTCCCTTTTAATATAGAGATGTCAACCTTCTTGCAGACAGCTACTTGGTGGTGGTTGTGAGCTCGATTGTTGTCAGCAGGTATAATCTGGGCTGATACTACATCCCAATGAAACTTAATGAGCCCATTTCTCATTTATGCCCCACACATCTGACATGGCTTCACAGAACTTTGTGAAAACATCGTATTTATGTTGTGGGTAGATGTACTTTGGGATCCAGAGTGTCTCTGCATCATGTGTAAGCTTTTGAAAGGGTAAGCAGTCACTCCTCCTGCCTACCACCAGTTCTGACGGTTTGTGTGGCAGCTGAAGAACCAGTGCCCTGGAAAGACCAGTGAGTCTTTGAAGAACCTTGTGCTACTGTCACTGTGAGGCTGGAGCTCTGCCAGCACCCACATTGCCAAGTGGGCTGGTGGGTACACAAGGCAAGTAAGATCCCTGAGCCTCTCCTTCCCACAGCCCTCCCACACAGGTCTTTGCAGAGCTGAGCCTCAGCTTTCAAACCAGTGCAATTTAAAAAAATACTCTTTGGATAACCATTTTAGTGCCTGACATTGTCAGCTATTAATCATAAAAATCCTCTGATGGAGCCCTTCAGAAGAAACTGGAACTGAACCCAAACTCAGCAATACAGTTTTGCCCACGGTGATTTTCCATACAGCATTTGCAAGGTGGGAACTGTCACAGCTCAAACAGAGTTCAAGCAATTAACATGCCATTTAAAACTTAAACTTTGAAAGGGGTATATTTCATTGAGGTTTCACATTGCAAGCAAAAGATGGTCATAGATTTCACAAACATTCCTGCAAGTACTTCTTCCCATTTTTCTGATACCTATGATGTGGATAAATAAATAGTAGCATTTCTGGTTGTCACTGGGAAGAAAGAGTAGTATTTTAGAATTTTTAGAAAAACGTTCTTTTTTCACATACTTCTGTTTTTGTGGGACAAATTAAATATAGTTGGGGCTTAGAACATGAGGGTGTTTTGATAGGTGAATGTTGGTGCTATACAGAGAAATTATCAGCTTCTTCCAGGTAAATTCTTCTTGAGGACCTTTACTGCCCTGGGACTTCAGCAAATTGCATTATCTAATGAATGTTGAATGTGCCTAAACTTTGTCACTTAACAGAAAGTGGAGAACACAATTCTGCCTTCTTCCCCTGGCTCCCATATTCTCCTTACATTTGGAATCCTGTACTTCAGAAATACATGGATGTCTGTTTGTGTGGTGTGGGTTACTGCTGAGTGGCTGTACTGTGTTGCAATGTGGTATTCTCCATGGTTTGTGTTTTGGGGGTTTTACGTGGAGGAACAGCTTAATTTCAGCATGGCCCTAGTTAACCATTGCTTTTAGGAGTGCTACTGCCTACTGCTGCTGTAAAGAATGCAAGAGGAGGATGCAGCAGTGATGGCTTTTATCAATAATGGTAACTGTTTTTTATTTATGTTTCTGAAATCTAGCTTGCATACTATTTAGTGTAGTGGTTCTGATACGTGTTCCAACTCCCACATGGAAGTAGCTACTCTCAGTACAGTCACAGTGAGCTGCCTACACTTAAAATATGCCAGCTGATCTTGTGTTTTCCTGCAGGATGCTTTTAGTAGGCATGAAAAAATGTGGTACAGACTTGTAATGGGCTTTCTGAGAAAACTTCTGTATCCAAATTCCTTAGTCTGGCTGGCTAGCAGGCCATATCCAGCCTGATTTCCTGTTTTACATGTAGTTTTACCATAATTCTTTGACCAGTGGACAAGGAGCAGCCTTTCACACACTCTCAGGACATAATTTCAAATAATTTCTTAGTAACCAGCAATTCACTTCTGGAGCTAGAGGTGGTCTAAACTGAGCTCCAAAGTGACCATTAACTTTTTCTCTTTCAAGTAGAGCCAGTGATTATTTTTTCCCTCTGGGTGCACACTTGCATATCTTTACAAACAGGGCACTGTTAGATTTCTACCCTGCCATAAACTCTGACTGTAATACCTCATCTGCTACTGACCTGAAGTGAACTCCGAGGAGAGGGAACAGTAATAAAGCAAAACCCAGCAAACAGTGTGAAGCTTTTGTAAGATCTTATATAACTGGATTGGCTATATTGGGAACTTGCCTTTGGGTTTAATTATAGATTTAAGGGTGCACTTATCGGGCTCTGTGCCATCTCTTTGCTCCCTCCCTTCACTCTCGATTTGCTTTATATAATGAGCAGCCACTACAAAAAGGATGTTTTTCCCCCTTCCTTTCAGGAAGAGGACAGGCCGACAAAAGTTCACTGGGGGTTGGGGAGGTCTAATGTGTTAATTGTCTCATGTGTCACTCTGGTCTCAGGCTTCAGCCTGGTCCCTCCAGAAGGTTTCAAAGATCAGCTGTCATAGCCCAGCAAAAATGTGTGGTGTCCCAAAACTGGCCAATGTTTCTTCCCAAAAGCTGGGGTTGAGTGACAAGGACCTCATTGAACTTACAGGAGAGTGTCAAGAGAACGACAATCCCCAAATCTACCCAGATCTATCACTTACTCACATCTGTTCACCAGCATACACAAAAATTACTTTCACAGAAGCAGAGCCAGAGCAGATGCAAAGCAGCAAGGTCTTCTGAGGGCATCATGAAGCGTTAACGAAACCTGACTTGAGATTTGAGGAAACAGGATTTGGATGCATAAAAAAATTTAAAAGATAACTAAGTCAATTTATGCTGCCTGAGTATCACTTCTTGACGTAGTCTTTCACTCAATTTGTATTCATTTTCCTGGTGACTTTTACCTCTCAGAGCATCTGCTGTATCAATTGTTATATGTGCATAGGGAGAGAGGCTTGTAAAGCAATAGAGAAGCTGTCCTGCAGAATTACTCTGGCTGTGCCTTACAGGTAGACACCTGCTGCCTCCTTTGAGGGGTCCCAAGCTCAGAAATCAGGTTTCTGAATCTGTTATTCATATCAGAAGCTAGTCCTCTGAAGGGCTATCTGGAGTTAACTGCCCTGCCACACCCAAGAAGGTGATGATAGAGCTAGTGGCTATCCCCTTGCTCTAGCTTAGCTGTCTTCAGCTTTTTGTTTCAATCTTGTGAATGGACAGGCATTAGTAAAATGAGCAAAAAGGTATTACCATGTGAGCTGAATTCCTCTAAGTCAGTAAAATTAACAGTATTAATGTCCACTATCCATAGTAAATAGAGTGGTTCTGTGATGTAAGGGTAATAAAAGTACTTGGGAGGAGAGCAGGATACCTGAGCGTCTCAACACAAAGGTAGGCCAGACCACTATGGCTGTCCCACATCCTAGAGCTAAAATACTCTGCTTGCCTTCCTGTTGCTCTAAAATCTAGGTAAAACATAGCAGGGGAATTAAGAATTCACTGTGTCAACAGCTTTTTTTTGATCCTAGAATGTTTGCAACAGTCCATCTCTTAAATTACGAAAGTAATGGCATAGCTCCTGGTTATCCTTTCACTGATACCAAGTTAGAAATATTGCTAAGAAGGACAGCAAAACTTTGGAAAAATGGTGTACCTGACTCTCCTTAACAGCAGCCCACTTACCAGCCCTGTGACTACTCAAGAATTTGTCATTCCAGAAAATTGTACATCATTTTGACATGTGAAATTACAAAAAAAGCCTGCTCCTAATGAAACTGCGGCTGAACAGACAGAAAGTTTCAATTCTAAGGCCTTACAGAAGACACTGCAAAACGTAGTCTGGGCTTCTAGGTTGATATAGGTGTACATGCTCTATAGCAGAAGTGGGTGTGTTCATCCCTGCTCCCAACTCCCAACTGATATCACTGCATCCAGTTTTGCTTTCTTTTTTTA
The DNA here is from genome assembly GCA_013398275.1 of Promerops cafer. Taxonomy (NCBI): domain Eukaryota; kingdom Metazoa; phylum Chordata; class Aves; order Passeriformes; family Nectariniidae; genus Promerops; species Promerops cafer. Next base: position 495,242 of record VZSE01009142.1, read on the forward strand.
TGCTTTTTCCTAGGATGTGACTCAGTGCTTTTCAGAAAGCAGAGCTTTTGTCTGCATCATTTTCCCTGCCAGTCCTTTACGTCACCTGCTTGATCCAGAGTTGGGAGTGACTCATTTTTCTCATCCAAGCACATGTGCACACAATGAGCTGTCTCTCATCTAATGGCCCGTCACAGAAACTTATATGTAGGGTCATGATTGTGTTTTGTTGCAGATGCCCAGTGCCCATCTGTAGAGGACAGTCTCTGTCTGTCTCAGGATTTATATTGTTCTGAATGCTTTAAAGGCTTTGCAAGTGAAAGCAAATGATTTATTTTTTTCCCTTCCTCCCTCACTAGCTAATTTTGTATCTATTATTTACTGTGGGAAAGCTATGCCAAACAAGCAATCTCTACATTTTGTCCTGAGGCTGATTTCCATCCTAAACTATTTACTGAAGTGAGCTTGAACCTGGAAAATTTTCTGGAAAAGTTTCACACCATTCCACTCACTCACTCACTCACTCACTCACTCACTCGCTCCCTCACTCACTCACTCACCACCTTACCTTTGTTGTTTGCCCCATATGTGAAGATGCAGTTTTAATGGAATCCCTTTAACTGCATAGAGACACTTGTGGTGGACTAAGTAGCTAAAATTTATATATGAATGACTGAAATCGAGACAGGTACAATGCAGACATGTGAACTAGTCCACCTCTTCTTTTGCCCTGTTAGAGACAATGGAAAGATGTGAGCACTTCCCAGCAGTAATTTGGCTCAACCTGAATTAGACAGCTACCATAGGTCACATGGATTATAACAAAGAAAAGGCAAAGCAAAACAGCTTTGGTGCAGATGTCTACATTTTGTTGGTGTCTATTGTTATGGTGCCTTACATAAATTAAAGTTAGTAAATTCATTGTTGAATAGAGCAGAGATTCAGGAATTTCCAAAGAGGCAGATTACAACATTATCACAAAATGATACCATTTTAATTTAAGATTTTAATTCTTCTGCTGAGAGTTCATTTCATCTTAGCATTAGGTATAAGCATCTCCTGTATCTACTTTGATGGTAACACAGCCAAGAAAAGTTGCAAATTGTTAGAATAGAATAATGAAATTTCTTAGGTTGAAAAGGACTTTTAAGATCATCAGATCCAACTGTTAATCTAATGCTGACAAGTCCACCACTAAACCATGCCCCTAAGCACCATGTCTAAATGTCTTAAATACCTCCAGGGATTGTGGTTCCCCCACTTCCACTGGGCAGCCTATTCCAGTGCTTCACAATCCTGAAGAATTTTTTCCTAATATCCCATGTAAACCACCCCTGGCACAACTTGAAGCCATTTGCTCTTGTCTTATTGATTGCTACTTGGTAACAGAGACCAGCCTTCATCTCAATACAACCTCCTTTCAGGTAGCTGTGGAGAGTGATAGGGTCCCTACTCAGTTTTCTTTTCTCCAGGCTGAGCATCCTCAGCTTCCTCAGCTGCTCCTCATCAAACTTGTGCTCCGGACCCTTCACCAGCTCTGTTGCCCTTCTAAGGGTACAATCCAGCACCTCAGTGTCTTCCTTGCAGTGGGGGCCCAGAACTGAACACAGGATTTGAGGTGTGGCCTCACCAGTGCCGAGCACAGGGAGACAATCACTGCCCTGGTCCTGCTGGCCACACTATTCCCCTGGTTATCCTGCACATGCCATGTGATGGCACTCAGGATGATCTCCATGTCCCCCACAGGCACTGAGGTTGGGCTGACAGCTGTAGTCCCCAGAATGCTCCATCTGGCTCTTGTAGATGGGCATCACCTTGGTCAATCTCCGGCCAGCCTGGACCTCCCCAGTTAGCCAGGACTGCTGGTAGACATTGAAGAGTGGCCCGGTGAGCTCTTTCACCATCCCCCTCCATACTTTTGGGTAGATCTCATCCAATCCCATAGACTGCTCCAACAGCTTCTCAGAGATGTGGGCAGGATAAAGGCAGATAACTACACTTAACAGTAGCAATCTTCCAGATTGCCCTGAAGAACTGCATTCGTAGGGCTCAGATCCAGCAAAGAGACTGACCATGTCTCCAGGCGTCTATTCTCATATCTCATATGGCTGGATGTGAGAGAGCAATGGAAGAGCAGGAAAGATAAGGGCAACAGCCTCATTCATGGACTCACCAGGAAATTGGATGGACTAGTGAGATAACTGACCCTTCCTATCAGGAAACGTTTCCACATTGTCCTCATGCATCTTCTCTGCTCATCCTTTGCACCAGTGTGAACTCGTAATGTCTGTGATACTGTACTGTGCTCAGGCCCAGTAGAGGACCCAACTTCTGGACCGTGAAATGTCATCAGCAAAGAAAGGAAGATACAAATATGTTCAGGGTCCCAGAAAACTGATGGAAGGGGCCAAGGTTTTATAGAAAAATTTTAGTGATGTCTCAGAGAGCCATCTGGAAGGATATCTACTTCCCTCTTCTGTCTCCCAACAGCCTGAGGAGAGTGAGCTGAGAGCCTCTACATAGAAACAAATTTTGACGGTTTATCACACTTAGGTTGAATTTTGATGATGCTCTCAACAAGGCTGAGGCAAACTTCTCATTACTTTTCATGTAAAAGAACCTACTTTGCTTGTCTTTGTGCTTTAAGAACCTTGGAAAAAGATGGCCTTGGAAAAGCCCATTTCCCAAGGGATGCAAAAAAATTCTGATGCCTCTTGAAGCTCCCTTGTGTGAGCCATTGGCAATGCATTTTTGCACTGTTTTAGGAACAGGCCAGAAAGCAGATGGCTTGGTGAAAGTCCTGACAAGAAGACAGTGCTTTCAAGGCCTCCCTCTCCCTGTGCAAGTGGTAGAGAGTACTTTACATTTCCCTGCTGCCCTTTGTGCAAGGCAGGTTACAGACTGCTTGTTTACTCAACATTTCAGTATATTCTCCAGGCAATATTTTTTCCTTCCGCTGAGAAGACTGTCTTTCCTTTAATCCATTTATTCCTGATCTGCTTTTCCCGTAGTCCTCATGCTCACTGAACACTGTAGCAAATCTGCTCTTATTTGTTGTTAAAACAATGGAATTTTTTCACAAGACAAAACAAAAATGGGTGGCAAAAACTCATACAGTTCTTGGGTTATGCCTTTTTTTCAGGAAGTGTGGAATATTTTAGAAATTCCTCTATCTGATTAAGAGTAAGCCTTAAAGGCAGTGCATAAGAGCACTTGTTCTACCAGCAAAAGCTTGTTTTCATGGGGATAGCAAGGAAGAGGCACCTGGAGGAAAGAAGGTAGACATGATTGTAATGAGCCAACATAGCCTTTGTTCATCTAATGTCATGTTTTTCTGCTTCAGGTTTTATACCTTTTGTGTTATATAAAATATTACTTGAATTTTGATTGTATCTCAATTCCATGCAGATATTTTCAATTATAAAATAGGGTAATGTAAACTCCCATGAATAAATCTAGTGAGTACTACTATAAGATTGTTTTCCCTTGCCTTTTCAAGCAGCACTCTGAAATTCTATAAGGAGAGAAGATAACTGACATGGAATGGAGTAATACAAGATGCATGTTATGAATTTTTGTTTTGTTTCAAGCAATCTTTTACAGTATAGCACATTGGTACTGAACTCACAGGGGTGTTAAGGGATGGGAAACCATTTCTGTAAAAGGTCTTGAAACCATAAAGCTCAGCAGGAAATATTGCATTAGTTGCTGCAGCCCTTTTTGGAATTTGCTTCTTTCTAGTAACTTGTTCCTTGCCATGTTTGTGACAGACCTTTCAGAGTCATTTCTCCAGATTCTGCCATAGCAGTATAGTTGGACATTAATTCAAACAAGCTATATTTGCAGCTCAGGACAAGAGAAATCATAGAATGATTTAGGTTGGAAGGAGCCTTTAAAAGTCATCTAGTTTCCACCTCCTCACAATACACAGGGACATGTTCAATTCAACCAAGTTAATCAGAGCACCATCCAATCTGGCCTTGAATATTTCCAGGGCTGGGTCTTCCACTACCTCTCTGAGCAACCTGTTCCAGTGTTCACCATCCTAATAATAAAAAAATCTTAAATGGCTTGGCTAGCTGTCTGTTTCAATATTGGTTTTCAAGTCTTACACTTTACAGCCTTGCAAAAACATACGTGATCCTGTTCTGAGAAGACAGCAAGGCCTGAACTCACTGCATGGTTTGAAAATTAAGTCCCCAAATGACCAAGCCTTCGAATGCTCACTTGTACTTCTGATGACTTTGCTATCAGTAAAAATTTAGCAATTAACCACAAATTGTAAGAGTGTGAGACTGCTTTTACAAAGTTGCAAAGAGGAGAGGGGGAAGAGAGTACAACTTCTCCAAAGGACCTGTCAGAGTACCTGGCCCCAGTGAACCCTCTCTGTGGGGGCTCATTCCTGGGATGTGCCCATGGGGTCTGCTGACCCCAGCATTGCCACCTGTGGTAGCGTGCGGGTGAGAACATCTGTCCTTCAGAAGTGCAGTGGGACCACCAACGGCTCCCACAGGTCAGCGAGCACAAGCCTCGCGATAGCCGTACGCATTCCTCTCCACTGACCTACATGATTTGGTCTGCTGACCTACTGCTTTTGTTTATTTTTTTTAGGTTATAAAATATGCTTATCCAGCCTCTATAAGCAAGCGTGCAAATCTTAGAGTTGCAGTTCTAGAAATCCACTCAAAAATGCCAAGTAAAGGACTGCTAACCAGGCCTCTCTTGCCTTTAAGCACCTGAAGCCTTCCAAACATGCTTGGAGGTGCAAGATTGCACATCCTATTAGGAACGTGCTAAGCTAGCCTGGCATACCAGCTGGATTTTTAAGGTACTCTGTGAAGATTATAATCCTCTTCTTTCTGGGAGCAACTTTATTACCCCAGGGAAGCAGCTGAGTCAAGATTGTGCCAATATTTCCATCATATTGTTAGCTCTCTTTTTTTAAGTGAAAAAGAAGTCATTTTGTCCAATAATTAAGAACCAAAAAACTTCTCATGGCAGCAGATTTTGTTTATGATTTTCACACAAATATTTTTGACAGAGTTGACATTTTTACAAGCATAACTAACTGCACATTTACCCAGTTTCTTTTATTTTTTTTTCTTTTTGGCGCTTAAATGTGCTAAAGATAATGTAAGCTAGAGAATTCTGAAGTCTGGCAAGAAGTTTACTACATACCAGGGACTGTTTTCTCTTATTCAAAAGACAAGTAGATGGCCAAGATGCTGAATTTGAAATGACATCTGCTGAGCTTGCATCATGGTGACTGTGACAAAGGATGTTCTTGTCACAGAAGACTTTCTCAGTAACTGTTTTCATTCAGGACTTTGTCCCATGAATCCTTTGCCATGTTGGGTATGACACAAATTTTACAGCTTTGGTTTCTTTCTCTGTGAAACGAATTTCATTACCTACTTCACAGGAATATCTGCTGTGTAAATTATCAGTACTTAGGCAATACTGAGGGAGGAAAAGACTTCATGACCTGGAAAGGACAGAAGGGTGTCTGCACATGGCAGGGGTATGTGAAGTGCTCACAAGACTTTACCTGGGAGCCAGCTAAGGACACAGATACCTTCACTCATCTGTAAATTTATTGATGTACCTCCCTGTGATATCCGTGCTGCTCCTTGTGAAAGCCACTGCTTCTCAGAAATCCATCTCAGACAGCTGAGGAAATGCCATGTGCTATGCAGATCACAGAGCAGCACACTTACTAAAGGAACTGTTTCCCAAAACTGTCCTGTCCATGCTGACGGTGATATCACACTTGCAATATGTGTGCTCCAGAGTTAATACCTGCCAGCATCTCTGACACAGTGGCCTCTAAGATACTTGCTTATTGTGAGTTGATAGTGTTAAGGGGATGAGTGGTGTCTTGGAACCTGTTGTTCCCAACCTGCAGACAAATGCTGCCATTTATGATGGTGTCATCTGAGAGTTTTAACGAGTGTGATAGCTGTGTATTACTGACCCTAAAAACCTTCTGTCACTTTACACTGGTGCCACCTTTAGCTCTCTCTGCCCCTTTCAATATCTTCTGCTTTTTAGTATGCCAGTACTACACTCCTGCCGAGCAGCTGCCTGTTTGGCATGACTCATGCCAGACATTTGGCTATTTTGGACAAATGGGGATAGGCTATTTATCCCAAATAGCTGCCTGCTTTGGATAGCACATTATCCTGAATAATGGAAGCACTATCAACCTAAAAATCCTTTAGAATTCTTCTGCCTGCACCCACATATTGCAGCAAAGAACCCAGGAAACTTGCAAATAAACTATTAATACAGCAGATGACGACAGACACACTTTAGAAATGATAACTTGGTTTGACTTGGTTGCACCCCCACCAAAGCAAGGAGGCCACCTTCCCCGGGTGCAGGGTCTGGGAGCTACTCCAGAGCTCTGTGCCCCAACCCTTGAGGAGCCCTCAGAAAAGGTGCAGGTACACTGGTGACCTCCCTAGAGCTAGCACTGGTCCCCGGCTCCCTGGTGGCAGGCTTGCCATGGAAACATTTCTGAGTATTTTTTTAAGCTGTTGATTCACACACCAGAAAGAGCAACTTCAGGTTTGAAAATCTACTGGGCATGTTCTGCCTAGGGAAACAAAAAGCCATACAGTTTGTGTAGAAATTAGGACCTTCTTTGCCCTGTTTACCTGCAGATGGCTTGTATAGGATGTGAAATTCAAGGGGTGTCCTAGGAGTTCATAGTGTGTCAGACACAGGTAAAGGGGACTTGAAAGAATTTTCTGTCTTGACACAGACCCTCCTGGGAGAGCTATTTTTTCCTTTGCTTTTGCACTTTTTTTTTTTTTGTTAGGTTTCCCAATCTTTTAATGGACCCATTGTAATTTATAGTAGATTCTTGCCTAATGATGAATGATGTAGTTTGCTAATGATGGATTTGGTTACAGTGTGTGTGTGTTGTAGAGTGAGAGATGATTTTATCTTGTTCTGATGGAGGACTCAGGTTACCAAGAAGCCTTTATAGCTCTTTATCAATCCACCAGTGGAGCCACCAGTGTAAAATGTGGGATTTTTCTCCTTTCTCCTTCAAATCTTAATAAATTTCAAAACAGCATTTGAAACTGGTTATTTCAGAACACTGCTGTCCCATAGGTATGTTTGTCAACATTTGCACTGGTCAAATTTCCACTAGTTTCAACATCTGATGGGAAGAGTGCTGGGTATGAAAAGAATGTGAGGTCAGACCCAGAGAGAGAGATATAGAAGGACCAGCAGCAGGGCCAGTGCCTCTGGTGAGCATTAGGGCGAGCTGGTAATAGCAGTGGTAGCTAGCAGAGGAAATTGGTGGTAAATGGAAGACTCTCACATGGATTAACCTGCCAGGCTTGTTTTTAGAATCTGTTCTTCATTCACTTCAATGGCTCATGGGCGTCCCTTCCCCCTCCCCATCTTGCTTAAATAATTTTAATTTATTTTTGTGTTTGGGAAAATATGTTTTACATCACTAACATCCTTTACAATTTCCTGATATTTGGTGTGTTATGTTTCAACCAGTAGGGTAATATCTTGTCATATTTGTAAATTATTTGGAAACAATGACAGTTTTTTATCAGATTTGATCCATATAATTTGGATATATGTATACGTAGTTAGTTTACAACTATTCGCTACCATTATTCAGTCAACTATTTTTCTCTTGTAAACACTTTTTTTCAAAGGCAATTTTAATAAAATTGGCTATTTCTCTTTTCCTTGAAGAGGGATGGGGAAAAAATATTTGCCTGCAAAATGCTTTGAAATTTTAGCCTTAAAATATGAAATTAGTAAATGAAAAGGTAGCATTCAATGACACTATTTTGCAAAGGTGTATGAGATCTGCCACAATCATCTGTTTGTCTGTGACAATAAACAGAAGAGTTCTGCATCTCTTATCACAATTTTTTTTCTCCAGAAAGGTTACCAGTATGCTGCACACAATATAGAATTTTCAAATTTTGAAACATTTTGTTATTATAGTAATGGCTATTGCTGTTCCTAACACACACCCTGTCAGATGGCTTAAAAAATTTATGCCTTGGTTCATGCAAAAAAAAAAGGGGGGGGGAGGGGAAAAAAAAAAACAAAGGTCAAAACTTTTAAAATGTCACTTCTTCTACAGTTTTGCATAGAAAATACATTGAAGCAGTGGGAGGGCTCCTTGCCCATAGAAACAGGCTGTAAGAAAAGAATGTTATCCTGCTGCTGTAGTTTCCACTTTCACTGGCAGCTGCGGGCTGAGCAGAAAAGCACTGTGGGAGCCTATTGTTACCCCAGCTGGGTAATAGTTTTCTTATTTTACAGTCAGCAACCGAGGGGGGTTGGGGTGTCTCAGCAAAGTGCCTGAAAATATAACTCCTGCAAACAGATCACTTTCTCCTTCCCCATAAGAAAGAGGGATCCATAAATCTTTTATTTTATTTGTTTCCTCTACCAAGGAAATTAACTATTTCAAAAAAAGATGTGTTTATTTTCCAAATAAATTTATTCTGTGTGGAAATGTTGCTCTAAAAGCTGTAAAATCCCACATCTCTATTGGAAAGCTCAATAATATTCTTTTTTGGTGGTGGTGGTGGTTTTTTGGTTTTGGGGTTGTGGGGTTTTTTATATGAAATTTGATTTCTGAAAAATAAATTTTGCAAGAATAAGCCTGTATGGATGATGACCCACATTTTTACCAGAAAAAAAGTTTTGATAGGCAATGGAGGAGGTGGTGAGTAAACTTTGCAAAGCCTTTCTTTTCCTGACTGGGAAAGTGTGAGCACCACTACAAAAGTGGCACACATTGACTTTATGTTGTAAGGTTATAGCTTGTAAGTCTGACTCTTACAAGACTTTAGGTTATTTTTAGTGCTGGCCTATCCAAGTGAAGGCAACTATTTATGTCACCACAGGAACTTAAGTTTAAGGAAGGGTAGCAATGACAAAACCATTTAGCTCAGCACACTTTGCTCATGTCTTTCATTTCCTAACAACTAGAATTTGCAAGACCAGCTGCAAAGGAAGACAAGTCTTGCCTATGGTGGGAAAGTTGACTAGCTGAATGATTTATCTCCTACACTTTTTGATAGCTCAGGTGTCACCACAGTTCCCATATGAAGTCCTGCAGAGCACTCCATCAGCAACATGTAAAGGCAAAACACCCTCTGGTCAGCTGGATGAGAATAAAGATGCTGTGCCCAGTTGATGGGCAGGTCACAGCTGATCAGAGGACTGTTTTGATCAGAGGCGACCTGTCCCCTGGGCTTTTTCCTGTTGCAGATCCTTTGCAGCCCCTTGGAAAGAAAGGAGGGTATGCTCCAAAGAGGGGTGGATTTTGTTGTAGCCCTGTTTACTACCTAGGAGCATTGAGGTGTTCCTGGAACAAATCTCCCTCTCTAGAAGTGAAGCAGGGGAGTAGGCAAGAGGAGTACTTCCCTCACCACTCAATCTAATCTCTGCAAAGTGTGTTTTCTCTCTGTGGAGCTCATGCCAGAGGAATGTCTGGATCGTGCCCAGGCTTCTTATATTGATGTACTTTGCTTTAATCTTGCAGTTGTTGGTGGTAGTGATGTCACGATATCACTGGGTTCATGCTGCTGAGCCTCTGCTGCCTTTTGTGGCAGGATTACCGCTGGCTTGTCTGTGTTCTCCCACTCCTCCAGACCTCAGGGCAGACAGAGTTACAGTTTCTCTCCCTTACTTGCCTTGTAGTGTCTTTCTTCCATCTGTGCCCTATAGTCAATCTTTGCCTGACTGATGTGGCTGGCTGAGCTCATAGGATGAAATGCAGAGACGTGATACACGAGAGCAGGTCTGATGCTCTCCTGTTCCTTATTTTTCTTCAGTTCCTGCACCTATGTTTTTTGGGTTGGTGGAGACACTGCTTCCCTGTTCTGCAGAGAAACCTTCTGGAATGGACTGGGTGCATATGCAGCTAGGATGGACTCAGCTATTTGTATCATGGGAAGATGTTGGCATGTGTGGTGGGAGTTCCCTGGAAATGGCCTAGCACTGCCAAAGTCACAGCTCAAAGCCTCAGGAAGTCTGTGGTTGTGCTAAATTTGCATATGTACCTTCTGATGCTCTCCACCATGCTGGAGGAAAACACCTCGCTCTCCAAAGGGAGAACCTTATATCAAGGTGTCCTGGCTGCCAGTACTGAAGGTTTGTGCAGCACATACTCCTGGATCCCGGAGGTGAGATATAGATATAGCCTGTCTGTTGTGCAGGGAGAGAGAGAGGGCTGAGACTTTGAAAGGAAAAGAAGCCAAATTCCTCATATTTTCTGGATTATCTTGGACAAATGCAACAGGAATGGTACTATGGGAAAGAGTGATTCATTCCTTGCTTTCAATACTTCCTCTGCAGATATTTTCAAGGGAAAGAATGAGCAACATTAGAGTTTGGCATTTAGACCAATGACAGCAACATAAATTGCATGCACTTGTTACATCTGTCAGCATGGAGCCTCAGATCAAGCTGTGGCACGGACTTTTTTTTATAGGCCCTAGATTCAAGCCCAGTTATTAAACAAGCATGGTTTTGGAGATTATGAATATTCATAATAGCAGGGTTGAGCCAGAACTGAACATGTCTTTTTGCAGACCCAAAGGATGGATTTTCAATACTTCACCCTGTATTTCAAGCTGAAGAAATTCCTCTCCTTTTCTCCACAAACTCTCTTCTCAGTTCTAAGCCTACCACACCAACAATCACTCTGGTGTACCACACACCAGAGGAACCCACTTTGGCTTTTATAGCAGCCATGCTGCAACTGTGTGAACCACCAGAATCAGGGCAGGCTGATAAAGAAGACCAGTGAGCTCTTCTCTGCTCAGAGAGCTGGACCAGCTTTCCTACCTAAAATCTCCCTCATGCCCCAAAGAGAAACCTGTTGCTGGGAGGTCACACCTGAGGGCATCTGCTTGGTAATGCAACAGGGTAATGCATCATGCTCTGCCAGAAAGAGGTATAGAGCATCTACTCCACAGGAAGTTTTGTTAAGGTTTAAGGACCAGTTTATGCAATGCCTGTGAATCTTCCCCTGCAGAATTGACACTCTTCTAAATGTTTGAAAATATGCTGAAAGACTGCAAGCCTGGAGTGTGGCGTGAGAGTGCACAGTCATTGCAGTAAAATGGTTGGCTGCCCTTCTATGAGTAGTGGATTTTAGGTTCTCGTTCTTTATTTCTAAGAACATTTCCAGCTAGTTGAATAAATAGCTGAAAAGCACAGGACTCCTATATATTAAGTATCTATTCGTAGCAGTGCTTCAGACTCCAGTACCTCTGTGACCTTTTCGCTCTGGGTAATAAGTAAGTAACTCACTAATTTCAAAGACAAAAGGTTTGTATTCCTTGAATGAACCAAAATCTGTAAGTGAAAGCAGTGATAAAGGGAAAGGCAGGGCAAGGAAATTTCCTGTTTTATCACTTCAGGAAACGGGGTTAAATACACCGTGTAAATGCACACAGATACATACACAGGTATACGCACACACACCAGTTCCATTCGTATTATTACTTTAAATTCATATTATTACTTTAAATTAAAGCCTTCTTTTGTTCTCTGTGGAAGTGAAGCGTTAATTAGAAATGCCACCATCCCACCTCTTTACCCCATGGGTGCATGAACTGGGTGGCTGGGCAGACCAACAGATACACATGCAGTCAGTGCTATACATGCCTAGGGCAGAGTTTGCAGCTCCCTTTGTGCTGCCTGTTCTACACTCACAGAAGAAATGCACAAGCGAGCAGGTGCTTTCAGTCTGTGGATATGTCTACCTGGACTTGGGCTCTGCTGGTCCCACGAACTGAGCAGAAGTGGTTTCATTGTGTCCAACAAAGCACAAGGCTGGAGCTGGAGAGTGTTTCCAAGGTCCTAGGTATGTTACTTCAGACTTGGCACCACATCATCCTGGTCATGCCATTTTGGGTCAGGGCATGGAGACAGCTGGTTCCCATCTGACTGCAAAATGGCCTGTAGCCATCCCCTGCACAAAGGAGGGTGGAGAAACAGATGGTGGAGCAGCTTGCCCCAGGCCACACAGGAGGTCAGCAGGAGAAGCAAGAGTGGAGCAGACATCCCTATGTCCCACAGCAATGATTCATCTCCTGAGTTCACTGTCTGGTAGGGTTTTACTAAGGAACAGCATATTTAAAGTCTAGGCAAAACTCCATCTATTTTCTCCACTGCAACCTCTCTGTGAACACAGTCATTGGGTATTTGTGTCTGGCAGAATATGGGAAGGTTGTCTCGAGTTTTCTTTGATTCATTCAAGTTTGTAATAAACTACCAAACACATAGAAAGAATCCAACGTCATCCAAAGAAGGACCAACTTCCACTGCGAGCTTTTGAAATTGTTGTCTGCTCACATTACCTTAGTAGCAAATGGTACTGTCATGGGCAGCAGGCTTTGTCTCATCTGTCTTCAGCCATCTAGATGGACAACCTAAGCCAGATGTCTATGCCTCTGCTAGAACCAATGGAGAGAAACAGAGCTATCTATTTTAGACACCAATCTAGGCAAGACTTGAGTTGCCCTTCAAGGCCCTTTTGTTAAAAAACACCTTAGCCAAGTAGTTTAGTTTGGAAAGCCAACTTTTAGAGAGTTTACATTTGATATGGGGAGTTATACTTTGGTAATAATGCTCTAACTTCAGTAGGGAAAGGTTTCATTCCTCGGTTTTGCCTGTTTATACAATATCTCTATGTTCACCATACAAATACTGCATATGATACATTAAAATCTGTCTTCTCACTCTCAAATTCATGCGATTTTTGAAGACTTGAACTTTGTGGGAGCCTAGTAATTACAATGGAATTTGTCATCAGCCTCACTCATAAAAATTATTTGTCTGTTTATGCTTTGTTTACTTTCAGGTTATTCATCCCTAAAAGCTTTGTCTTAACAATGGAAAGATTTAATAAAATTGAAAAAACCTTCCTTTAATCCATTTTTGCTTTTCAAGGTGAATTACAATGTATTTATGTAGGGAAGTACTTGTACCCCATTTGAAAACATAAGAAATACTGTTGACTTATAGAAGACCTTTTCAGTTTGATAAAGTTCCGTGTGTGCATAAAGCAGACAATTAGTTTTAAAAAGCAGAAATACAATGCCCAAGTTGCAGACTGTCTACTGTAATGTATTTTTATTTTGATAACACTTTAAAATTGCTAAGATTTTGCACTGATTCCATGTTAGGTATTATAATGTGGCCATTCTGTATACTAGAAAATCACTGCTTCTTCAGGAGCCCTTGTTAGTGTAGTTTTTGAGCACTGTTAAATGTTTGTTGTTTTGGTTTTTTTTTATCCTTTAACTGCAGGCCATTTCCCTTAAATTACAGAGAACTTTGTTTGAGCTAAAGGAAATAAGATGCTGGCCTGCACCAGTTGGTGCAGAGCTATACTGTGGAATTCTTTGGAGAAGAATCTTGTATTTGACAAGTTTCAGACACTTTATGCCTTTTGGGGAACTGAATGGACTTAATGGTCTTCCAAGAGAGCATTAGGTTTACGTAGAAATTTTACTGCAAAACAGACTGACATTGAGGATGGAGAACATGGACAGAGGTTGCCCAGAGGGACAGTGGTTGCCCTATCCCTGGAAACATCTGAGGTCAGGTCGGATGGCTCTCTGGGCAACCTGATCAAGATGAAGCTGTTCCTGTTCATTGCAGGGGATTGGACTGTAGAGGTCCCTTCCAAACCAAAACTGTTCTTTGATTCTGTGACTGAAAGGATGCTGTGAATAGAGTTGGCATGTTGCTAATTATGCAGTTTAACATGACCAAGGACCTACAAATATTTTGTGACTTTCTCCCTTTTCCACAACCTTCATGGGCACATGTTATCTCAAAAGTACATCTTCAAAATATGTGCATTAAATTGTTCAGAGAAAATAGTCCCTTGATGTGTCTTTTCCCATTGTCTACAAAGGGAGTCTTTGGATCAGACGAATACAGGGCATACACATTGGATAAGATGCTCCCAAAAATATTCCAGAAAGCTTGGAAAAGCATTAGTCCATTGAGGAGAAGTTACATATGATTTTTGTCTATCACCCCGTTATATTGAAGTGTGGTTGTTCAGAAACATAGAATCATAGAATGTTTTGGGTTGTAAGGGACCTTAAACGTTGTCTAGTTCCAACCTCCCTGCTGTGGACAGGGGATATTCCACTAGACCAGGTTGCCTGGAGCCTCATCCAACCTGGCTTTGAACACATCAAGGGATGGGGCATCCACAACTACTCTGGACAGCCTGTTCCAGTGTCTCACCCTCCTCATAGTGAAAAATTTCTTCATAATACCTAATCTAAACCTACCTTTCTTCAGTTTAAGGCCATTCCCCTTGTCCTATCACTACATGCCCTTGCAAAAAGTCTCTCTATCACCTTCTCGTAAGCTCTCTTTAGGGCTTTACTGGATGGAGGCTGCTACATCATCTCCCTGGGGCCTTCTCTTCTCCAGGATGACCACTCCCAAGTCTCTCAGCCTGTCTTTGATCGTCTTAGTGGCCTCATCTGGACTCATTCCAACAGGTCAAGACCTTGTGTTGGGGGCTTCAGAGCTGGACGCATCACTCTGGGTGGGGTCTCACTGGAGCAGAGCAGAGGGGCAGAATCCCCTCCCTTTCCCTACTGGCCACACCTCTTCAACGTAGCCCAGGATGCAGCTGGATTTTGAGTTGTGAATATGCACTGTCAAGTCATATTGAGCTTCTCTTCCACAAGCACCCCCAAGTCCTTCTCCCCAGGGCTGGTCTCACTCCATCTTCCCCAGGGCTAAACATCCATTGATAAAGGTCTGTAAACTGCAGCATTTTCTTCTTTTGCCTTCCTTTGTCCCAAATCTGCCCTTTTCTTTTATTAATAATTAATATGTCCATTTTCATAAATGGAAATTATCTGATTTTCCTTTGAAATTTAAACAGATTCTGTTTTTCTTCAGAACTAGTTTGAATTTCACATTACTCTTACCTTTTTTTCCATATACAGATGTGGACTCCACAAAAACGTCTACTCCCTGCTTTTCTTACAGGAACATGTTCATTTTTTTGTAGGAGGATCTGCAGAAATACAACTGAATGATGAAGAGGAAGCTGTTTTTTTCTCAAATGGAAACTGATGGGAAAACAAAAAGCTATTAATTTTGTATTTTTTAAAAATACATCTCTGGTATCAAAGGCAAAACAATCAAGTGTGGCACTCAGTTGCCTATATGGAAATGTTTAGAGTTATTTTAGGCATGCAAGGTACCTATTTAGTTGCCTCCATCTGCTCCTCCATAGGTAGCTCAGAGGCTTTCTAACACATCTGCCAACATCTGACACTGACATCTAAAGTAGTTGATCAAAGACTAGGGAAAATGCCTTCAAGTGACATTGTGTCGCTGTGTTTGGAAAGTGAACCTTGTCTTGTCTTTTTAGTTTCATTTGTGGTAATATTTCATTGTGTCTTCTTTTTTTTTTAATCTGATTTTATATTTCCATTGTTGTTTTTCTCCAGGGAAATCCATCTTTGATATATATACAATATTGTTTGGTCCCAGGCACTTTGCAGTAGAGATTGCACAGAAAGTGACTGAAGATGCAACTCCCAAACACCACTCACATGTAAAGTACCAGACATACATGTTCTTTTAATAATTACTGGGGGGAAATATCTCTTGACAGAACTTTTTCTGCTTGAAAAATATTTGTTTCTGGACTAGTGATTTAAAAATTTGTAGAAAGGAGATCTGAGACTAAAGGAGTCACTGAACCCTGAGACTTGTTCTCCTGGGGGAAGATGCTGCCCAGTAGGAATGATGTGGAAAAGTCACCATCATGTTTTTTTTAATGTCTGTGTTTGAAAAGAAGTAGTAAAGAGTCAAATAGAATAACCCTTTCATAAGAAACATGCCACACCATAGGAGTTCTTCGAAGACAAGTCACCTTCACTGCAGACCACAGTAA
Organism: Promerops cafer; assembly: GCA_013398275.1. Classification (NCBI taxonomy): domain Eukaryota; kingdom Metazoa; phylum Chordata; class Aves; order Passeriformes; family Nectariniidae; genus Promerops; species Promerops cafer. Next base: position 511,173 of record VZSE01009142.1, read on the forward strand.
GATCCTGAAGTTCTGCAGAGGGCTGAGCCCCAAGATGTGTTCCTCTTTCTAGTGTTTCTCTTGGCTGACTCCTGGCAGTGCCCTGCCCAGCAGGATGGCTGTGCTTAATGTCCTCATCACTGGCCCATCCCTCTTCTGTGTAAGGGCCTGGGGGTTCATTTTAGACTCCTCTTGAAAGCCCATGTACCCAAAATCATCACATCATCTAATGTTTAAGCACTGTGTCTTCTTTCTTTCCATTCATCCACTGTAAAAGACCAATATTTTGTAAATACACTGAAATCACCGCATTATTTTTATGCAGACACGTAATGACTAACATGCACAGAAGATTTTATAGTCCTAATATTCCTTTGATGACTACTAGCCTGAGTTAGTAAAACCCCTTAAGCAGTTCCAATTGTCATCAAAGATCAGATGGGATTGTACAAACTAAAGGTGATGAAAGTGTTGTGTGAGATGTCTCTGTAAAAAATTCCATCTTTCATTCCAGTAATTTCCTGGCAATACCGCTGTGAAAAGCAATGAGAATTTTGTGTGAGTAAGAACTGGTTGAAGATAGCAAAGATAGATCTACACCCTGGGCATCTCTACCCTGTATTTTTGTAAGAAGTAGCACTGGGATGTATCACATCCTTAATTCATAACAACTAATAAATTGAGTCTCTTTCTCAGCTTGGTTTACATGAAATATTTCTATTCTTATCTCTCTTTTGCTGTTGGATCTTTGCCGAAAGGGAGAGTTTACCCTACTGTGGAATGGATAGCCTGCTCTGCTAAAGCCATTCTTACATGCAGGGATCCCTGGTTCTGCAAGAGAGCCAAGGTCTAGTAAAGGCACTGATGCCCTTTGCCTCTTGTTCAAGCCCCTCCTGATGGTGTTATTCCCTGACCTGCAGACCTACTCCCAGCAGCAGCTTTGGCAAGGCTACTTCTTCAGAGCCGCCTCCTCTCACACGCCCCTTGGTTTCCCCAACTTTGGGGTGAGTTAAGGCAGAAGACATATTTCTGTTGGCTGTGCACTATCCTCGGGAAGTATAAAGCCAGAGAACATTTTCAGGCCCCTGCCTCCAGCCTCCTCCCCGAGGGAATTCCAGAGTTTTCTGAGGAAGCTGGGAGTAGCGTCATGGCTGCAGACTGCCCTACACACCAACACAGATCTCCATGAGTAAATGACCTCCTACTTGGCTGTTTCCCTGCTGTAGCTGCTACAAATACTCTCCCATTCCGGAGCTACAAATACTTCCCATCATATAGATAGGTCCATAAGAGTTCCACCACCCTTACAATTCTGCCCAAGATGCAACAGTGACTGACATGAATCATGTTTTTGCAGATGTTTTTCCATATATGGAAAAATTAATTTAACCTTTGTGAGAAGTTGCCTTAAAATAGAACATAAGATACACACAACTTTCTGTGGCTTCATTTATGTTTCCTTGGAAGTAAGAAACCAGAAAAACGTTTCCTTAAGAAGCTTTAAAAAAATTTCATGTGTTAGTAAGGGTAAAGGTACAGCAAAACAAGGTACGAGTGGATAGAACAACAAGCAAATCTGTTTAAAGAACTCCTCCTCTGCAAAGTTAACAATGACTGAATAGTAAATTGTTTTTTAATAAGTTTTGTATTCTCCTGGGGTATGGTTAAAGGGTTAATTTAACGCTTGACCCATTAAAACCGTTGAGTGCAGTGAGAACCTTGTAAGGCTGATCAGATGATTATTGCTGGAAGATAAGTGGTTGAAAACCGAGCCTCACTAGTTCAGGTAATCAAGGGAAATTGGCATAAAAGAGAAGATGCGGCTGAGTAAAGACAGAACAGCTACCTGAGATTCTATTACTTGTCGTCTTTCAAGCATAATAATGAGATTATAGTAACCCTAAACTGGCTGAAAACAGAAATCTGGCTGTCTGTCAAGTTCATTGTGTTGAGTTTTACAACACTCCAGATCTGGTTCCTCTGAACCTACAATAATTATACCAGGAAGACAGGCTCAAAGAAACCCTTTTCAACCTTGGACCTTTGTCAGGTTTTGGCTTATGACCAGAGTACCATTGTTTATGCCATGGGAAAGAAAAAAGAAAAAAAAAAACCAACCAAAACACATTGTTAATGTTTATTATTATTTTTTCATCATGCAATTCTTAAAAAAATATTGCCACAAGTCTTTCCTCACTCCAGCTGTCACATTGCCTTGTGATTTTCTGAATGAACTTGTTATAGAACCACGAGGCCTTTGGCTTCTCTGTTGTTATTCCAGTCAGAGCCTTTTCCTGGACAAATTTTTTAGGCCTTTCATTGACATACAGTCTCACATCATATACATGTGTGGGGTAGTGCTCCTACTTCTTAAAAAATAAAAAACTACATGAGAGGCAGAAACTTGGAGTCCATTATGTTAACCTCAAAGGAACATCTGTTTCCAGCATGGACTAGTCTTAAACTCAGGTTGTTTTGTTGTGGAGTGTTGTCACAAACATAGGATATAAGCTCTTGTTTTGAGACCAGTTTGAGATGGTGGCAGTAAGGCTGTAGTTCAGCAAGGCCTTTAGGCATGTTTGGAGTCCAGTTGGCTTCAGCTCTGTCAGTCACACCATTTCTCCTGCTCAGAGGGAACCTCTACCTGCCCTTCCTTCTGCCTTGGTTTATGGTCATTTAAATGCTTTTCCAGGTCGTTGTAGGCTTAGGCTCCTAGTAGGAAGAGATGTTCACATCCGTGACTCACTTCAGACTGTGAAAAGATAATCAGGTTAAAAGTCATTAATTACTGTGGAAAGGGCTGTGTCAGAGGAGGGTGTCACCAACCTGTTCCTGGAGGTCACCCTTGTTGCTGTTGCATGAGCAAAGCTGCCTGGGTTAGCCTGGATGAGCTGGGCAGCTGGCATGAACCTGGCTGCTTTCTGCCAAAGTGCTTTACAGGATTGTTCACGCAGCCAGAGCTGCTGGAGCAGTAATCTCCCACCATGGTCAGGGATCAGCACCTCTACACAGTACTGCTGTCACTTAGCATGGCAGTAAGAGGGGACATCTTACACAGCTTCAAGCCTCCATGCAAGAGGTGCTGATCTCCTGGCCCCTGATGCTGGCAGAACAGCTCCTTTGCCTCATATGTTTTGTAGTCTTCTGAGCTGATAAAACTGAGTTGCAAAGAACCATTTCCCCTGCTCTAAACTGTATCTCCCAGAGGAAGTCAGAGTGTGTGAATGTCAGTTTGCAGTTCCAAATGTCCTTCAGACACAGATCAGGCCCTAAGCACAAGTATGGACTTAGGAATATGATTACATGCTTTGTTCAGTGGAGACTGTGCTTGGAGCAAGTGTGTTTCAGACAGACAGCCAGCATGTGCTAAGGGTTGTGCCCGCTGCAGGCTCTCCTGTGATTTTTTATAGGCTGTTGGGTTGTGACATTGTTCATGAGCTGCCTTTATTCCCATTTTCAACTCCCAAATATGCAGGCAGAAAAAGAACTACTGTTTGTTGAGTAAGGATAATGACTATCACTGAGACACCCTCCATGGTTGCCATAAATTAGCAACCACTGGTAAATGCTTCCTAAGTCACAAATATTTTTAAGACTTTAACAACGGATGTCGGAGCCTAATTTTCAGTGCTCCTATTTCTTAAATGTGAGGTTTTTATCTCAGTGCCTTTTCTGGAAAGGCCACATTGTATGGGCCTTTCTCATGTGAGCAATACAGAACAGTTCTATGGCTCTAACCTTAAAACTGAAGAGAATTTCTGGCAGCAGTGGGTTTCATGAATCACCCAGTAGATGTCTTTATTGCAGAACTATCTTCCCTGTTTGTTCAGAAAAACAGATTTTTTGTCTCATAACTAATAACCAAGGCCCTCAGAATCACCAAGTTTATGTCAAAGCAGAGCTAAATTATGAACGACCTTTGCAGTCTCAGGCCTGTTTCTCATAAATCAAAGTCTATTCAATGATGCCTTGCAGTACCTAAATCATTGGCTGTGAGAAATGAAAATACACTGTACTATGGTATTTGCAATTAATACAGGATCTATGGTGCCAAACCTTCAGAGCCCTCCAAGAGCTAGCTCAGGAAGATGGAACACTGCAGTTAAACAGACTGGTAAATTTGGCATCAAATAAGATATTCTTCACTTCAAAATTATGATCCATCAAAATGGAACCATTTCATGGAACTGTATGTTTTAGCAAATCTGCCCTGGGAGAATTTAACCCAGCCTCAGAGGGGAGGACTGGTCATTGTGGAAAGAGGCAACAGCTTGAGGCCGAGACGTGAGCTGAGCTTAATGCCTGCAAACAGATACTAGTACTGGCTTTTAGGTTTACTGCAGATTTTATTTCAGGGGGAAAGAAAAATGAAAAAATATTCTTAAGAGTTCACTCTTACTCTTACTCTTACTCTTAAGAGTTCAGTTACTAAAAATATATATATCTCTAAAATATTGGGTGTAAAATCCTAAGGCTTCCTGGAAAGGCCACATTGTATGGTCCTTTCTCATGTGAACAATACAGAACAGCCCCTTCCTGGGGAACCTAATTTCTAGGGTTGAGTAGAGAAAGATCAAAGCACAGTCCAAGCTGTCCAGAGACTAGAGGTGTGCCCAAAATGTTCCATGCACAGTGCTCTGGTTTTCCCTCCCTAGCCATGTACCTGATCCCCTGTCTACTCTCACAGACTCAGGAGCAGCTCACAGACCCCATGCTTCTGCCATTTGCATTGAATATGCCTGGTAAGATGAAATGCATTCATGCTCATTTGCACATGGAACAGCAAGTTTGGCTAAGGTAGAACTGAGAAACTCATTCTTCACTCTTCTGTCCTATGAGTATATTATGGACTTAGAACCTCATCTTCATATATTAAAAAAAATTACTTGCATGAGTAAATGAAAGAGAAATGTGAAAAGAAACGGGAATACTTGAAGGCCAGCACAAGTCCTGAAAGCGAGGACTTAAGTATGCTTCACTCCAATTGCCTCAGTATTAGCAACTCTGAAAAAACAGAATGTTTGTAATATTGAATGAACCTCTGCCGTGATGTTAAGGCCAAATATTATGAAGGAACTACAGGGAAACTGCAGAGTTAATAGAACTGAATTGAAACAAGGATTTTCAGAAGTGACTTAATCTGAGGCTTGAAAACTGAAAGAACTTTAATCCTTGTTGAGAAACTGCTGGCTCCCTTCACCCAAACATATTTATATAGATATTTAACTGATTTCACTAGTGAACAAGCTAATGTATTCTAGAACAATTTATTTGAAAATGTGAACTGTAAAATTATGCTACAAAGTTTATTAAACTTTCAGGTGTTACATTTTGACATACTCAGATTTTTCCTTTAACAATGACAGAATGCTACACAAAAATACTGCATTTCATCTGGTGCAGGTCTTTATCTCATCTTGACAGATTATTGTTGGTTAAATTGTAGAGCTGACTTAAAGGCAGGACTCTTCAAGGGAGTGAGAAATTAAGGCTTCACCAAATGGTAATAAAGCTATTAAAAATGCAAACAGAAAACAGCTACACTGTACAGGTTAGACAGCTAATCCAAACTAGGAGTTTAAAAAAGCAGAGCAATTACACTTTTATTTAAATGCAAGGAATATGAGCAAGAATAGAATGAGGTGCCTTGTTTAAATGCATTCTTTTGAATATTTATTAGAAATAATACATGTAGTTAAGCCACTTATCTGATTTCAGTGAATAAGTAAAATGAAAAAGATCAATTTTCATAATTATACTAAAGAAGTCTGTCTTTCATAAAAATCTCATTAATAACACCATTATTACTGAAGAAATATCTCAGTATTATTATTGTTATTCTAATTATCAGCAAAATGCTACTGATAATGTTGTCATAAAATTCCTTTTTAGTATCCTATTAAGGAAGATAGACTAAGTAGTGGTTTAAGTTAAATCTAGATACTAAGTGGCATTTAGAAAAAAAAATATTCTTTGTGTATTTGGATAAAATACATTATGTGTATAATTACATAAATTACTTCAGGTTTGGGAAATAAGAGGTATATACATAATGCTTACATGCTTATGTATTTTTATATCTATAGAACTATATAGCCAGCTTGGAAGGAAACACACCGAGGCATGTAAGCAGAGTAACAAAATGTTGCCTGAGGAAAAAATAGTTTCTTGGTAAAATTTTAACAGACATTTTAATTTATTTTTCATCATAATTATTAGAGGGCCTGTCAATCCTCACTATTTTTTAATACTTATCTGGATTTATTAAATTGCTAAAGATCTGGGGAGCCTCTAGATATTAATATTAGAAAGGGCATATTACCTTGCACAGGAAATTTTAGCTGCTTATATCCATTTCCCAGCATGATTCAAAACTAGGCTAGCGTGGGCTGCAGCACAGAGGAGGGAGCAGGAAGGATTTTTGGAGCTGGAACCTGACAGTTCTTCATTCTTATTGCAGACAAGGGCCTGGACAGCCAACATGGCTAGAGAAGAAGAGAATTTGTTCCTGCCATGTAATTCTCAGTACATGGGCTGGCACCATGTTGAGGATCAGCAGGCATGGAGACCAGCACCTCAGCCAGACAAGCAAGACAGCTGGTTCCCCATCCAAGAAGCTGACTAAAAAATAATAGCTATGGTTCTCTTGATATGTATTATTTTTTGTTAACTGGTATCATGTTCTGAAAAAAAGCCCTGGCAGGTAAAATTTGTTTGTGTCTATAACTTGACTATCTTCTCTTGTATTAAAACACTTAGAGAAAATTCATTTATCTGAGTAGAGAGAGTCAGGTAACTTTCAGAAACAATTTCCAGTGTATTGCAATCAGTGGATACAATAGAGATAGTTGTACTTATACCAATGTGTCACGGGAGGTATTTGCCACTATGCATGAGAGTTAAAGCAAACAGAAACAGCTTTTATCACAGCAGAATGTCATGATCTGCACTTAGGGTTCAGTCTTTCTATCAGCTATGTGGGCAAAAATTGACATGCCTCAGAGAGTAGGATTGAATTCTCCACTTGTTTTAGAAAGTGTTCTAAAAATAAATTCAATATAGGGAGTTGTAAAAATAACTTTTTTTTTTTTTTTTTACTTGCTAGGGAGAACTGCATAAATTACAGCTTTATTTCCTTCTACTTGAGAATTATGTAAGTTGTATGAAAAGCTCAAAATAATTTTATACAACCACTGTGCTTTTGCATCTGCGTGTGTCTAGTGATTTTTTTTCCACCCTTTTTTCTTTCCCCCTTTCTCCTGTTCTCTCTTTTCCACTCTGTCTTTCATGACTCAGGCAAGCACACACATGCACACACTTTTCAGTAATAAGGGCATATTCCATAGGCAACCCACAGTTTTCATGTTTGGAAGTGTTCCCGTGGCTTCCAGTATGATTTTTCACAGCTTTGATGTATAACCACCTACCTCTGCAGCACAAATTGATTTCAGTTGGTCTCTTGGGTGCACACTTAGGGCAGGTTTCACTTAGTCAATCTCAGTCTCCATCCCACTGCTTGGATTTACTGTGGATACTTTGTAAACAGTAGCTACTTTTAAGGAGAAAGAATACAAATAAAACAATAATAGCAGTGCATACTCTTCAGGAAAAGAACCATCTCCTTTTCTATAGGACTATTTCTGTTACTATATCAAAGCAAATCATAATTAACTAGGGACCCAAAGATTCCTCACATTCCAGCTAAATCCTGCAATTTTCCTGTCCAAAAACCTTCACTAGATTTTCTTAGAAAAACTGTTAAAAACTACATACCAGTGAAGCTTCTGTCCCCAGTCCCCTCGGGAACACGGGCTTCCTGGGGCTGTGTAAACCTGCATTCACAAAACCAGCAACAAAACTCACACTAACCCAGGTGTGCTCCCACCCTCGCTGTCCTTGATTATGGGATCACAAAGCCACACACTGCCCCCCCAGTCATATGAATTTTGTCTACAAAGTTGAGCACATGGGTGTTTTACAATATTCTTTTAGTCTAACCCAACTACTTTAATTGATGTGTCAGAACCCTTGCTGCTGTAATCGCTCTTCTCTCAACTGTTCACATCAACAAAGTGCTCAGCCTTGATGTGCTGTGTACTTACTAAAAGGAAAACCTTGTTTTCTTCTGGAGATGATACTTCAGAGTTGGAAGCACATAGATATGTAGAAATGTCTTTTGATGAGTTGAGTGTCTTGTGACTGTACCTCCTACGTAAAGCTGTACCTGCTTTGTGTTTTTCCTGTGACCAGTCCTCACATTCTTTTGAGGCTTGCATTCACTGATCAATGTGTTAGATCTCCTCTCCTTCTCCATTTCCTTTTCTTCTCCTCACCTCTCCTCTCCTTCCTTCTTTCCCTTTCAATTGAGGTGCTGGAGCATGTCCAGAGAAGGGCAATGGAGATGGTGGAGGGTCTGGAGCACAAATGCTGTGAGGAGTGCCTGAGGGAGCTGGGGTTGTTTAGCCTGGAGAAAAGGAGGACGAGGGGGAACCTTATCCCTCTCTACAAGAAACTGAAAGGAAGCAATAATGAGCTGGGTGTTGGACTCTTCTCCCAAGAAACAAGCCATAGGACAAGAGGAAAGAGCCCCAAGTTGTTCCAGGGTCTAGGCTGGATATTAGGGAAAATATCTTCATGGAAAGGGTTGTCAATCACTGCAACAGGCTGCTCAGGAAAGTGGTGGAGTCCCTATCACTTGAGGTATTGAAAAGACATGTAAATGTGGCACCTGGGGACACAGTTTAATCGTGGACTTGGCAGTTCAGGATTAATGGTTGGACTTGATGGTCTTGAATATCTTTTCCAACGTAAATGATTCTGTCATTCAGTAAGTCAGTAAGAATAATTTGAAAAAACAGTTCCCAGAAAAATACTTGAGATATATCTATGCATTCAAGTGTTACCTTTTTACATTTTAATGAGCACAAACACAGAAATAAAATTTATAGCAAGTATTCATCCTGCAATGAGCTCGGAAAGCATCGTCTCTGTACAAAAGTGCCACAGCTTCCTAAAACTACTTTTATGCATGAAAAATTGAATTTGTTCACATAGGCATTTTTTAAGAGTTGAAACAAAACATTAGTGAAATAATTGCTGAGTCCAGGAAATTACTGCAAAGTGATATGTGACACATAATATCTATTAGTGTTACTGCAAGTGAATGTGCTTTGGGCCAGACTGTGGCCAGCCACTGAGAATTTCAGGAGAGAAAGAGCAGGCTACAGCAGATAGATAGTATTTTGAAGTTATCTTTCTGTGCTATCTGACTGCTGTGTCCCTTTTCCCAGGAGAGAAGGTCAGGAAAAAGAAGGTTTTGTAAACCACTGGATGTTAGGCTAAGACCAAAAAAGCTGCTCCAGTCAGGGCAGACTCATAACTGCTCCTGCTTTGCTCCAAGGAGCAAAACTGACCCTTGGGAATGTGAACTGAGCACCTCAGATGCAGAAAAAGAAGCATTCACTTCAAAGTGTTTCAGGGTGTATTTGACAAACGGCCCCTTGAAAGTCTGAGGGAAACCATGTCCATTAATGCCCACCAAACAGTCCTTAGATACACCTGTAATCCTTTCTCCACCAGTATTAGCATGAATTAACTGCATTGGCTTGTTTCCTTTGGTTTCTAAATCTGATGTAACCTTTAAACTCCAAATCTTTTATTTGTTCTGTTACGCATTTCAGGTTCTCCACAACAGTTCCTGTAAATTTCACCGTGGCTCCATACATAATTTCTCTTCACACAAAGCTGTTGTTGACTTAACATTATGCAGAAAAACATATACACTGTCTCTCCAGGCTCTCCACCCTAATTTCTGTCCTGATATTGGAGGTGTATTATGACTTCTATTTCTATTTGCCACTTTAGGGGAAGGATATGTTTATAATTTTGACAATGCATATGCTTATGGTTAAAGGATATTTTCTGTCTCCAAGTAGGAAGGCAAATAACCGTTTTCAGTCACTACTTATTAAATAAAATTGTAGCTAGTAAATGGCCAACTTTAACCATTTTTAAGTCTAGCCATTCAGTTAGCATGGCATTCCCGTCTAGAAGATATTTACCCATAAGAAGAATTACGGAAAAAACAGATATATGGAAAGGCGAGAGGGGGGACAGAATGATTCATAGAAAGAGTCATGGCTCCTGTGGAGCTATTCTTTGTTTCACAACACAATCTGTGCTGTAATCCTGTCTGCTCAAAAAAGAGTGTAAAAGGGTCTGTTATTTCACCCCTCATTTACATGGTAAGAGTGTGTTTTGATCCCCAACTGCTGAACAAAGAAAATACAGTAGCCGGTGCTCTTAATTTGACCCCTTCCTTTATGAAAAAGCATGTTACTGTAAACATTAACTCTGCTAATAGTCCTCAGAAACACTGCTTTTTGTCTTTGCTGTGACAAACGTCAACCCGCCTTGGCTGTGAGATTTGCCCTCATTTGAAGGTCCAAGGCTCCCTTACAGGTTCCCCTTTCCAACCAGTGTAGCCGACGAGCTGACCCAGCATGTGCATAACTGCTGCACTTGTGGCATGTCGTCTTCATTGTCTTGAAGCTCCTCAAACAATTAGGACTTATGGGGGAATGTGGTTCTTTTCAGTGCATAAGCTTCACAGAATCACAAAGTGTTTATGGTTCTAAGGGACCTCCAGAAACTAGTCCAACACTCCTGCTCAATCAGGAACACCTAGAGCCAGTTGGCCAGGACCACACCCAGACAACTCTCCAAGGACAGAGACTCCACAAACCCTCTGGACAACCTGTGCATGTGCTTGATCATCCTCACCATAAAGCATTTTTTTATATATAAAAGGAGCCTCCTGAGTTTCAGGTTGTGCCCATTGCCACTTGTCTTGTCACCACTGAAAAGAGCCTGTCTCTGTCCTCTTTGCGCTTTCCATTCAGATATTTTTATACATTGATATGATCCCTCTGAGCCTTCTCTTCTCAGGCTGGATAGTGCCAGCTCTCTCAGCCTGTCTTCATAGCAGAGGTTCTCCAGCCCCTTAACAATCTTAATGGACATTCATTGGAATTCCTCCAATATGACTGTGTCCTCTTGTACTGGTACTCTCTCTTGGAGAGCCCAGAGCTGGACACAGCCATCCCCTTGTGCTGAGGACAATGCCACAATTGCTGAGGAGAATGATCACCTCCCCTGACCCACTGGAAAGCAATACTTGCTCTCCAGCTGGGCAACCCCCAACATGCACTAGTACCTGGGGTATTTCCCTCCCCAGATGCAGAACTTTTCACTTCCCCTTGTTGAACTTCATGAGGTTTTTGGCAGCTCATTTCTTCAGCCTGTCAAGGTCCCTCTGGATGGCAGCATGACCCTGGCATATCAGTCAATCTTCCCAATTTTGTGTCATCTACAAATTTGCTAAGCGTGCACTCTGCCCGGTCATCCAGATCATTAATGAAGATATTAAACAAGATTGGATCTCTGGGGTACACTGCTAGTGAGAAGCCTCCAACTAGACTTCATGAGACTCACCACCACCCTCTGGGCCCAGCCATTTCATCCACTTTTGAATCCAACTCACTGTCTGCTCATCCAGCTCATAATTCAACAGTGCCAAAAGCCTTTCTTAAATCCAGGTAGAAAATGCCCACTGCTCTCCTTTCATATATCCTGACAGTCATTTCAGCATAGAAGGTTACCAAGTTGGTCAAATATGACTTCCTTTGATGAAGCCATGCTGGCTACTCCTCGATAACTTTCTTGTCCTTCAGGTGCCTGGAAATTACTTTCAGGATGGTTCCAACACCTTCCAAGGAATCAAGGTGAGTCTGAGTAGCCTCCTTCTTGCCTTCTTAGAGATTGGAGTGGTATTTGCTTTTCTCCAGTCTTTGGGAAGTTCTCCCAATTACCATGACTGATCTAAGATGATTGAGAGAGGCCTCACAATTCATTGTGACAGCTGCTGGTTCCTCAGCACTTGAGCACGTATCTCACCAGGCCCCATGGACTTATGTATGCCTGGTTTGTTTAAGTACCCCAAGATCTGATCCTCTTCCACTAAGGGTACATTTTTCTTGCTCCAACCTTTCCTCTGGTCTCAGACCTGGGATTCTTGGAGGCTGTTCTTGCTAGTAATGACTGAGGCAAAGAAGACATAAATGTACCTCAGGTCCTCACAACATCTTTTCCCTTCCTTGGTATGGGATTCCATGCAGTTGTTCCTATTGCCTGTCCATAAATGGGAGACTGGACCAAATGTAGCTCAGCTTGTGTACATATTACCACAGGGTTTTAGATTACTACATAGTTGTTTTTTGTGCAGGAGCGCAGCAAGGAACAGGACCATTGAGCAAAGATCCCACTGAACACCAAACAAAGAGTTGTTAGCACTGCATTTATGCAAAAGTGACAAAACTGCGTGGGCATCTTTTTCATAACCGCAAATTCCCTTGGAACCTCTCCGAAATGGCCTGAGGAGCAAAGATCCGGTCATGCCATTCAGAACGAGGATTTATATGAATGTGTCACATGTAATTGCTTACAATAGTAGATGCCAATGGCATGTGTTTATAGAATTATATTTTATACTTTTTATTATATAATTTAAGGCATTTATTAATAATTTAATGACTCAAAAATGTGAAAGATGTGCCAGAAAAAGCCCAAAGAAATCACAGTATGTTCCTTTCCCAGAATAGCATGAAGACTGAATTGAAGGCGAAAAGGAGCATTGGGACCATGGATCTTAGAAGAAAATCATATAACGAGACCCATCAATGAGACATTGACAGCTTCCTCAGCTGTCCCTCCTTACCTGTTCTTCGAATGGAGGAGAATTAGGAAAAAACCCCAAATACATAGAAATTCTGGGAAATATTATTCCTGATAAAAAGTCTCATCTTGGAGACTGAATGTAAGTGCTTATGAAGAAGAAAAATATAATCAATATTGGATCTGATGTCTGCCGGAGAGCAGAAAAAGGAAGGAGAAAACCAAGAAAACAGGTGGAAGAAGACTTGGTGGTTGGCAAAAGATTTATATTTTGATAGTTTCCAATGCTACAACATTCAGTTTTGCTCTCACTAGCAATAAATCAGCCATCTTCACCAAAGGAAAAAAAAGGGAGCATATTTTGAGGAAAAAAATACTGTCTGAGGTCATTCTGACCAACCTTATCAGGAAGATGATACCCAAATGATGCTGATCCTAAATGACAAAGAGAAAAAACTTTGAATTCATAGGTGACAGACATGGGTCAAGACATGTGGACTGAAGAATGGGTCAGATAGGTGAAGAAACTGTGAGAGAGGTGTTTCAGAAAACAGTAAATATGTAACTATCAGAGTAACAGGCATGTAATAAATGAAAACATCATAGTGTGGAATATTATATCACCTCACTGGAAAGGACTATTTTAGTCTCAGAAAACACATACAAATATGATAATAAGAAATATGGCAGTGTTTGTTGAAAATCTGAGACATTAAAAGGTCAATCAGGTGAAGAGACAAAGCCACATTTCTAGGGAGCCTCAGTGCATGGCAGAGACACAGAGATGCTTGCACAGCCCAATAAAACTGACTGATGGACTATATTAGAGACTGCTAGGGAGTGAGGGGTACTTAGCACAAAAAGACGTCAGCATTCTGTCATGCAGCAGATGTCAGAAGAACTGCAGTTGATCCCAAGAATGCATTTTAAGATAACAGAAAAGCAGTGATTATGCAGATATTAAAGAACAGAGATAGCAGAAAGTTCTGAACTGTTTTGTTCTTTTTGTACTTGAGAACAGAGCATAGAAGCATCTGAGAATTAGACTTTTTTGTAATGCTAGTCAATGAAAATGAGCATTAAATTTGTCCTAAGCTTGTGAATTCACATCATAACTCCCAGGAACAACATATCAGAAAAATTACTTGTTATTCCTGCTGACTTTCAAAGAACTTTACTATACTTCTGATAGATTTGAAGGCCCAGGAATCTTGAAGCTTGAGCTAGGTAGGCTTGTCCTTGCCTACAAAGAAAAAGATTTTCTATATCCCAGTAGGAAAGCAGAAATTAATTCATAATTCCAAACCCCTATTTATTAGTTCCACTCACCAGTAATGGACAAGAAACAAACCAGTGTGACTTGGGGGACTGGTTACTGTGGGAGAGCATTAAGCATGAATAGTGAAGGCACAGATCCAACATGCAGTGGGCTGAAATTGGCTGAAATATGTTCCCAGCAAGTATTTCTTGAATACTTATAAGTAACAAAAAAATACAAAAACCCCTAAACTGTTCCAATCGGTTTGTTAACGATAATAGCCCATCATTTGGTGAACATACTGTTTGCCATCAACTGTTTGTCCATCCCTCCTGCTGATGGAAGAGAGCTCTGGCTGAGTGGACAGATGTTTTTTTCTGCTAACTTTGACAACACTTGGGTCCATGGTCCTTGACCAGAGGAACTAATTAAGTAGTAAAATCAGCTCTTTCTAAGACAGGAAGAAAGAAAGAGTAGAACCACTGAAGAACATGAGGCACTGATTAACTCACAAGTGTTTCCTGTATAATGCAAATCATTAATGCTTAATGGTCTCAGACTAATAAACCAGAACCATAAATATAGCAACAGTATCACAAATCATATATGAATCCTACAGGATCTTTTTTCTTTCTTGATAAATTGTTTAATCTGTAAGAATAATTTTTTAGCTTCTTATTTACTAATTTTTAAATTTTGATTCTATGCATTACAACTGAACTTAGCTGGCAGGTTCTTTGTAGCATGGGTAATGGTGAAAAAAAAAAAAAAGAAAATAGCTCTCCTCAAGTACTGAAATGTGGAAAATTTGCCAGAATTAGCACAAACACAGACTACAATCAGCCTAATATTAAAGGAACACTCACTGTATCTTTCCTCTGCCTGTTAAACTACTAATTGATGTGCTACTGATGAATAAAAGGGCTGGCATTTCAGCCATGAACTCACTTCACTGCTGCAGTTTACTGAGAGCCCCAAGCTGCTGAGCTCATTACAGATCCCTTCACTGAACTGGCTTTACAGGCAATTTTGTGAAGGGGCAGCATCAGAGCTAGCCCACTGATTGGGACTCCATCGGCTCAGCGGGGCTCCCGGAGTTCAGGGGAGAGAGCACAGCACTGAGCTAAAAATATGTCTTTGCCTCTGTAGTGCCAGGAAGATTGCCTGGCTGCGCTAATTGGGAGGGACCTGGAGATCTGGGTGGTATTTTAGGCTAATCTCGAGGTGGGACCTCTGCAGCATGTATGTGGCTCTGAATATAATCTCCTTCGGCACCCTCATTTATACCATTGCAGGCATTTATAATCAGAACAATCCTTGATTGACTCATGGCTGTCGTTGCACCTTAGACTCATCTTGCAGGATTGAGGGGGGATGAGGGAACATGAAATGGCTGTGCACTGAACACAGTGAAATTTTAATGTGGTGTTGAAGTTATAAAATGAGACAAATTGCCCTGGCAGGACCAGGGCTGTGGCGGTTTCAGTTCAAACAGGACTTAGCTTAAATATGTAAGTATCTAAGCTTAGCTTAAGTATCTACGTATGAAAGCTTAGGACTGCTTAGATATGTAGTCCTCTCTCGGAAATTGACTGTAGAGTTGTACAACAGAGAGGGTTTTCTTAAATCCCCTCTGTTGGGATTTGTTTTTCAGTCCTGTCCTCTTTCCCTCTGTAATCTTATTTTTAATTCTCTGAACAACCTAGCCCTGATATCAGCTATCTGACCTGTATTTAGAGCCCAAAACTCCAACGTTTGAAAACTGGGGTGGTCAGAGGAGTCTGTATTTCTGCTCATCCTTCATGAACTTGGTAAAGCAGAAAGAAATAGAGTAGAGGAAAAACAGGAGTGTAAGAAACAGTGACAGACTGAAAGCACACATAAAATCAACAGAAGCAGAAGTAAAAAGTCTGACAGAAAAAGCTAGAAGAAAAACTCAATTGTGGGAAATATTGAGCAACTAAACATTTTTGATTATGCAACACACTGGACTACTTTGTTTGTTTGCTTGTTTGCTTGCATTAACAGATATGCAGTTTTACAGGGCAATGCTTCCTTTAGTAATAAAATGTATTTCAGCAAAAGAGTATATGTCATTCCTCCAATTTTTTTTTTCATTAAGCAGCGTCATAAAATACAAGCGTGATTAGGTGAGAAATGCCAGTTGCTCATTCATTGCATGAAATATCTGTGCCATCGACCAGTCTACCAGCTGTCAATCACAGGCTGAAATACCTGTGTTTTATGAGTCTCTTTATATGTTACTGCAACATTTTCATGAAACAGTTGGAGATTTTACAGCATGTATGAATTATAACAGTAAAATTACTCAAAGAAAATGCAAATTTGATTAATTTTAATGTGTTCTTTTTACCCCCAAGTAAAGTGCTTTACAAACTTCAGTGTACCGTTTCTTTGCACAACATCAGTCCTCCAACCATGCTGCTGCAGTGATCTTGACATTGGACATAAACACTCGGCAACCTTCCAAGAGAAAGATGAGGAATGGTGCCCTCGCCCAAAGCAAGGTGGAAAATTTCAGGATATTAAAGCACACATGCAAATAAACGAAAGGAGAAGGTTTCTAGATTTTGAAATGGCACCTCTTTTCAGGCTACTACATCTCTGTTTAGAAACCACAATGCAGAGGTTGATGTCTGTAGGTGCTAAAGGCACAAACCCCTTTTATTTTCCCATTAAGGCCTTGTACCTAACGTTCTAGCCCTGAAGTAACAGCTGATATGTCACTTCTTTGGTTTTTTACAGTTGTTGCTAGTTATTTCTGATGCCTTTATGACTAATACAATTCTAATAAGAACTTAACAGAAGCCACTGATCTGGGTTTAAAATGGTCTTAATTCTGCACAGCTGCTTGAAAACATCTAGCTATGAACCTAGAGGATGTTGGAAAGATTTCAGAGGAGAACAAGTAGCATGCTTAAAAGACTGGAAAGCATTATTGGCAGAGTATGTAGAAGGAAGGGGAAGTATTCAGCTTAGATAAATCATATTAAAGCCTGTGTTAGAGGATGACTTGGCCATGTAGTGTCTGTATGGGAGCAAAAGGATGGCTGTAGAGGACTCTTCAGTCTATCAGGAAAAGGTATTCATGTTACACTGGACCTGGAAGTTCCAGCTAGCCAAATTTTTGCTTAAAGAAAGGTCAAAATGGTCAATGGTACTGGCAATGAACCACTGATATTGTCTACTGAAAGTTGTGGTGAATTTTTCATCCTTGAAAATTCTCCAAATAAAATGTATTTCTAAAGTATATTTCATTTTAACCACAGGCTTTTTATTTGAAAGCAGAATTAATTCAGGAAAGATCAGAGGTATTCATAGACCTAACACCTATAATATTTGCTACATCAATAAAATGTAATGCAAAACACAGCAGAGGGCAAATCATTCCATTTTACTGTTCAGTTAAATTCTATCCAGAGAGCTGTTGGCAACATTTTGTCCAAGGTTTTGTGCAAAACTGTCACTGATGCAGAGCAAGAGAAGGGAATTGCAGGTACATCCTGATTCCAGATCTACAGAAAAGAGTGAAATTGACTTCAGTGGGAGTTGATCCAAGGTCTTACTGAGGATTTGAGAAAACACAAACTTTTTTTTTTCTGGCCTCATGTGTAAATGGGTAAAGGTTTAGAATATTTATAAAGGCTTAGAATCCTTCTAATTACCATGGGGTTTATTGTGTCAGGGAGATAAATTTTCTGTGATCTCTCAGGTATAAAGTTAGGGATAAACTTGGGTATTTCAGAAGAAGAGATTCAGCCCTATCATCAAAGCTAAAAGTTATTTTGTCTATAGCAAATTATTTAGTTTAAATGTATTAAAAGTGTACAAGATGAGTCCTAGAATTTACTTTTATATGTTAAAATTAATGCTGGGTATGGAAATCTTGTCATCGTTTTTTACCAGATGAGACAGAGAATGTACTTCTGCTTCCATTTCTGCTTCCATTTCTGCTTCCCTGATCACATAGGTTAATCCACTAACTTAAAATTTTGAATGTTATATACTTTGATTGGACGTGGTTCTGAAATCTGAGTTTTTAATAGAGTCATGGACTCAAATTTCTGGTCCTGTAAAAGCCCAGAAGATAAGGGGCCAATGCGTACGTCTCAAACACTGATAGCTGGATAGCTGTGGAGCCAACCAAGGATTGTTGGTAAGAACAGTCTGTGAGAAGGAACAGGATGTGGCTGGAGAAATGAACCATATGAAGGTAGGGCACCACTTTTTGTGGACAAATACTCTTGTTCTGACTCCTGGAGAAAAGCATAACAAGAAAAAAAAAAAAAAGCATAACAAGAAAAGCATAACAAGTGCAAGAATGAGGTTGAGAAGCAGGCCTGGCCTGTTGACCAAAGACCAACCCAGTAGGGGAGGATCAAGGCCACAAAAGACCCCAAAGCCCTCTTACCCATTTCCAGAAAGGTCTAGCAGAATGAAAAGCCCATGATACCTAATTTGTGTAGAAAGTGAGAAACTTAGCTCCATGTTGGGGAAACTTGTCTGTAAAAAGGTGGCCCTGTTAAGCCCAGGCAGCATCCCCTCAGGACCCTGGACAACCCATCAGCTGGATCAGCGCTGGAGCCAGGACCTTTGATCTTTCTTTTTTTCCTTTCTTCCCTTCTTTCTCTCTCTCTCTGTTTAATCCCCCTCTCTTTCCTTTGACCCTACTCATTACTCAAAATGAACCACTGTGTGTTTATGCAGTAGGAAAAGGGACTTACGCATCGATTTCTGGGCTGTGTGTATAATTTACCAATAAAACTTGGTAAGTTTTTGCAGACCCTCTGACTTTTGTAGTTTGTTTTGGACCACAGGCATCTATGAATCTTGGGTCCTCCTTTCCCTTTTAAGGTGGGATGCCACAGGGCCCTGTAAACATATATTTTCTACATGTGAAAATAAAGATGGGGTAAAAATATATTTAAAAGTAAAATCTCACAAGCTCTTAGATTCTACTGGAACTGTAAACTCTCCTTTTACTGACAAACTCCGAATTTTTTAGATTTCACGGTGTCAACTTCTCCTAGCACAGTGAGACAAGCTGCATTCATACAGAGAATGACCTGATGAATTCTCTTTAAAGTCATGCTGAAGTGAAATCTGGACAATAAATTCCAAAGATGCCTAGTATATAGTGGGAGAAAATAGCATCTTGAATGTATTAGCACGTACAAAGCTTGCTTTTTAAAACTGGTTCATTGTCTGCTTATGGGATCATGATGAGTTCTAGATGCAAAAGGCATCTTTTGTTAATGCTTTCTAGTACAATGCAAAATATAAATCCCATCTAAGTCTGTTTTACCACTGGGTCCTGCATTTTTCACCCACCTGAAACTCCCACAATGTATGGAATGTACAAGAAAGATTGGAAGGAGCCATAATATTAAGTGACTGCAGTTCATCTGCTCTGCTAAAGGCAAGACCTGCACATAAAGTTCCCTCTCCTGTGAGTTATGGGTCATTTGCTCATTAACGAAGTGACTAATCCAGTAGTGAAGAGGATGTCTACTGAAAATAAATTACATTATACTACTGACTGCTGTGATGGATTCTTTATATGCTCTTTGTGTTATCGTTCAGAGGAGCCCTTTTACCCAACCCTAGGTGTTGCTGCCATGTTATAAGGAATTTTATCAGAGCAAACAGGAGTCTTCATGAGGCAAGAAACAATAGAACAAGCAGGAAATAAATAATAACCAGATAAGCAGGAAACAGCACTAACACAATAGATGTTCGGTCATTAGTTTAAACTGTCGCATTTGTCCTGAAATGATCAGAACAACCACAGTGGAGCTGCAATAGTGAAGTTTACAATAAATCCACGCTTATGCAATTTGAATTCCACTTCAGGAGAGTTAGAGGAATAAATAAGGATATCAAGGGCTAAAGCTGATGTTGAAAGTAGGTGAGCTGGGAAACATTTTCAAGCATTTAAATTCCGTAACATTTTAGAAGCACTTACCACTGAAAAGAAACAGTTTCACTTAACCACCATTTATGATGACCTAACACTAATATAGTAAACTAGATGGGATGTTTAATCACAATGGGGTTAATGGGGTTTCTTTCCCCACAGGTTGTCTTCCCAGATGGAGTTTAATGAGGCAAGCCTGTTCAGCCATTTCAGTCCATGTAAGTGGCAAAAGATGGTTTCAACACATTGAAAGATCTTTCTGCCACTGTCTGATCACTGATAAAATGTTATAGATTATAGATTGTTTAACCAAGCTACACTGATCCTGGATATTCAAATTCATAATATTTATGCAAACACTGTAAACTCTGAAAACTAGGGTCATTTATGACAGGATTTTTTTATAATTTAACCTGTTCAGTACATACAGGATGAAGAAAAATGAGTAAATTCAAGTTTGCTTTATTGCCTATTGATGCTTACCAACACAAAAGGATTCTGCATTATATTTATAGCATTCTGACTGCTTCTTCCACTTTGATTTTCTTTTGTACCTATTTTACATCTCTTTTGCTGGAGATACATAAAAGGAACTCTACTGGTCTGTAAGTAAAACAACCTCTAACAGTGAGCAGCAAAGTTCTGGTTGCTTTGCAGCTCTCAGAGTCAAAGCTAAGTTTAATAGGAGCTAATCTGAGTCATCACCAAAAAAAAAAACAAAAAAAACCAAACCCTTTTTTTCTTTTCCCTGTACATCTTGCAGTACAAAACAGAGAGAGATCTGACTTTTCAGTTGTGGTTGTTTATGACCCTCTTTGGTAAGTCTTGCTGAATTTCTATTTATGGGCTTAACAACTGGAGCAAGCTCCATATATTACCTTATTACTAGTATAAAGTATTACTATATTACTAGTCCTCCTTCATCACTTTCTTCCAAGTTACATGAAGACTTGATCAGTGAAGGTATAGGATTGCTTTCCTGACATTTATTGAATAACTATTATTTAAATTATTTTGCTTGTTTCAATGAATTTGTATACATTGTATTTTACAATAGATTCTCTTTTTGCCTGTTATTTACATAAAAATTTCAATGCTGTATTGCTAGATATAAGGCAATGAATGCATACACGTAAAATTGAGATTTGTCAAAAATATAAAAAAAGAGTGGAAATATACTAGAAAAATGCAAATTTTTGTGTTGCTATCAAATTGCATTTATTTGTAAGAAATATTTAAATTAAAAGTATTGCCATAAAAAGTAGCCTTGAGCATCTCTGTTCAAGCATTTCTAATTCTTTCCAAGTTAATCTGGTTTCACAGGAAAAGAAAGATGTAGCAAAAATGACCTTTTTCAGCCTAGTGGCAAGAAGCACAGTGGTGCAAAACCCTTGAACAGCAGCCCACCAGAAGTCATTATACAGTGACATCACTCAGGGTTGGATCAGGGCTTGAGCAAAAGATATTTTGAATTTTAAACAGATGTGAGACCAGAATCAAGTTCAATATACAGATACTGTATCAATTGCACTGAAATGTGTTTCTTTATTTTAGTAGGATCACAGAACAATTCTATCAGTCTGCATCAGTACCTGTAAAACAAGTTGCTTTTCCAAAGAAATCTGAGTAGCTGACAATTTGCCCCCCAAAACTATTTCCTTTCACATTTTCATCAAAGCTATAATTCAATTTAGAAAAGGAAAATGAATAAATACCCCAAACAGGTTTTTAGTAGTATTTTTATAGTTCATAATTCTACTCTGAAAAATGAAGTAGGAAAAACACAATCTATATATGCAAATAGAATTAAAGTACCTGAAGGTTTGCTTTTCCATGGTGTAGACATCACACAATAACTGACAAGAACTTAAATTTCATCATTATCATGCATTTGTAGAGTTTCTTCAAAAGTTACATTTGATAGTTAATTTGAGATTGCTGACTTAGATCACAATACAGTAATTAGCAAAAGTTAAAATTAAAGTAAAATTTGAAAGAAAATGAATCGAGTAATACAATACATGGTGTAGTACTTTTTCCATGTGCAACTCAACTGATAATCTTACAGTTCATGAATTATCAGGGAAGAAATGTGCCTTGATTGTACAACTCTGTTACAAAACTGTCTTTGAATTCAGGTGGCAATGCAATAGGTGCTAGCTTCACTGAAAATAATATGTGTGGTTTTGTATCTACTTTGAAGATGTATTTTGCATCAATTTTAATTACGGCAATAAAAACAGGAAAGGTTTTGAGAACTGCAGGATGCCTCATAGTTCTCTACTGCTTTGGAAGAGTGTGATTAGTTATATATCATTCACACATGTCTTACAGTAAAATAATTCTTTGAAAGGCTAGAACAAATCCTGAATAAAAAGGGTAAATGCAAACGTTTTAAAGTAATTCTGTTCCTTATCTGGGTGTGAAGTGAAATGAAACAGGAGGAAAAGAAGAACCTGTATTTCAGCAGAAAGGGGTTCTTGTCTCTTCCTGGCATCTCTGCTCTCCAGTAATTTTTAATCTCATAACTCGGAGTTTTGATCATTTTTCATGACGGAGAATTGCTTGGCTATCTTTTCCACATAGTTTTAAACAGAAACTGGAAGAATAAGAAAAACAAGACAAAACAAAACCTAAACCCTGTATACTCCATTTGCTGAATATATGGTTTTCTTCCCCCAGTGTGTGTGTGTGCCAGATAGCACTCCATTGGGCTGGATGATAATAAACATGAAAAATACAGTCAGTGCACGAGCAGAGATATCTGTGACTGAATGTACCAGGACTAGAGCAGGTAGAGGGATGGGGCAGAAGTTCCAGCTGTGAGAGAAAAGCAAAGTTCAGCTTCTCAAGGGAGGAGCTGATCTTGTTTCCAGTTAGTTCCCCCCGGCCCAGTGTTGGGACACTGGGAAAGGGGGTTGTCCCTGCTTATCTGAGCACCCTGCCCGAAGGGCAGATCTGGGGCCATTTCCCTCCTGATAGAGCCAAGGTCATAAACCTGGGGTGATGGGAACTGGTTTGGTTCCATGAAGGGACAAAAAGCCTGAGTGGAGGTGGCTAACCCATCTTTGGGCCCTCATCCCGGGTGTGTGAGGCTGGCAGGCTGCTGAGGAGGGGTAAGGTCCAGCTGGCAGCCTGAGCTTAGAATAGGGCTCTTGTAGGAGAGGGACATGTCTGGGTTGAGAGTGTTAACGTGACCTTGTGGGGCCCTGTTTCCCACCCTTGGTCTGTGCCCTGAGGACATCATCCATCTCACCATCAGCTGGGAATTGTGGCCACAATTCCCACCTCTACATAGCCCCATGGCAACACCTACATGGGAGGCACGACAAGAAGCTGCTGCTCTTTGGAGTTCCTCCTTCACAACATCTTTCTGGAAGTGCTTCAGCAGAGAGCCAGATGAAGATGCACCCACTTGCAGTAACAGGGCATTTGGCCCCTGGCTGTGTGCATTGCTGTTGTCCTCTGTGTAGACACTGGCTGCACAACATTGTTTTTCTTCTGGGTTTCTGCATCCAAGTCAGTAAGAGACTTACCCAGACCTGAAGCATGTCTGACACTTCCTAGAACATAGATTTTGGGGGATCCATTTGTCTGAGAAGTAAAGTTTTGAGGTGCTAAGTGAACTAATATCTAGTAGAGAAGCATGCTCACAGCGCATATCATCTCTACTGAAATATTTGTATGAGGCAGATAGCAGCCTGAGTTCTTGCATTAACCATTTCACCACAGGGCTGATGTAATTGAAAATGGGCTTTCTTTTAACATAGTGGTTATCCTTGGAAAACTCTCTCTGGCGAGGGGAAAGATCTTCCAGCCAGAACATGAAATGGTACCTATGCATTAATTTATTTTCCCCATTCACTTCCATCTCTCTTTGGTTTTCTTTTTTACTCTCATCTTTTCCTTCTTATCCACCACTGCATTCTGAAAGGGGCAACCTTAATTTCAGGAAGCCAATCAAATCACAGTGAATAATTTTTTAGTTTTAAATAATTACATTCTTTGCTTCCTTTGTAATTTATGTGATGTTGTTACAGAATGCATTAACCAAGCTAAACAGAAAGAGCCAGTTTAAGGTGTAGGAAAGGTGCACTGAATTATTCTTGGTCCTGCAAAGAATGTATTTGAGAGTTTCTTAGCTCAGCTCTCTTAGACCAATGAAATGTTCTTCTCTGCTCCTGCATGAACACTAAACAGTCTGCACTGAAGGGTGACCACTCTCATGTGTGACTGCTGTGTCTATGTCGTAGGCAGTGTCAGAGGCTGGGCGGTATCCATCTCTGTAGGCTCACTGGAGTAAGACTATCCTTGGAGAAGAAGCTTTGGATTCACTAACTCCTGTGAGATAAGAGATTGGGAAGAGGAAACACAACCCCCAGCATTTTTAGATATCGATGGCACAGACCTTTGCTCCTTGAGCACAGGCTCCTGACATGAGGGTGGAAGAGAGGGGAGTTTCCTCTGCTCACCACATGGTGATCACAAATGTCACCTACAGACAAAAGAAAATGAAAAGGAACAATAAGTGAAACACGGGCAATGATTTAGTCTCTTGAAAATGCACATTAATCATCCGACAGCCCTCAGCTTTACTGAACTGCAAGTTCTTTTCTCATGGCAGAGCTAACTTTGGGACCAGTGCCGGGAGGCGAAGCTGGAGCAGGGCTGGCAGCTATATTCAGGAGCGACAACTGCATGAGTGTATTAAGAAACAGAGTATTCACAAAAACTCCTAACGGACCCATAAATACCCAGCTTAGTTGCTGGTTTAATCACTCGCAAAGACATTGCCTGACTCTTTTAAAGCCGCGCGTATCTGAAGTTTTGGAAGCGACTGTGAATAAATACTTCACTGCCTGCTCACAGCGACGTTTCCCCGGCGTTAGCTCATTAGAGTGCATGAAAGAGACCCGACAGAAAATAAGTTAAATGCAACTTAAATCATCATCCTATTCGACGCTAAAAACAACAGGAAAGGCGAGGCGTTCACGAAAAGGTTGCAAAAGGCGTCAGCTGCACCGCAGTTAGGAGTGGAGGGAGCGGGATTGCGGCATGTGAGCGGGCAGTGTGGCTGGGATCCCAGTCCCCAGTTGTGGTGGTACTTTTTTTTGCTTTTTTATCCCCCCCCCCCTTTTTTTTTTTTTTTTTTTTTTTTTTTTTTTTTTTTTTT
>VZSE01009142.1:536263-549413 GCA_013398275.1 Promerops cafer
GTGACTTCGAAAGATGTCACGGAAAAGTGAAATCTTTGTGGAGGGCTGATCATGCATTCAGACTGTAGAGTTTTCAAAATGTGATGTTTTGCAATGATGACATTAGAGTAGCAACCAAGGGTCCGAGACAGCAACGCCTGCTGCAGCTGGGCTTCGCTTTGAAATGCCCAAGACAATGGGGGCCACTGTTCTTCATCGCTTCGCCTTTCCATTCCATTTGCATAGTCTGTTCTGCCTGATTGACCAGCTTGGGCCGTCCAAGGGACCAGCATTGTTCACAGATCACTTCAAGATGGCACAGATGACAAGATTCAGGTGAGAGATGAAGTGGGATGATTCTCAAATGCCGTAAGAAAAAGCTACCCTGGGAACTTTTAACTCAAGTGAAATAATTCGAGAATTTAAGCAGTATTTTTTTTTTTTTCAAGAAACGGATCATATTTGGAAATGCGCTGCCATGACACACAAATAAGTAACAAGAGGTTTGTGTGGTTCGTTGAGGTGTTTTGTTTTTTCTGTGTTTGGTTGTGTTGGGGAGATTTTTTTTCTGGGGTTTTTTTGGGGTTTTTTTGGTCGGGTTTTTTTCCTTTTCCATCCCAGACCTCATCTTCCTCAGGCTAGGACGCGAACCGTGCCACTGGAAACCTTCGTGAATAAAAGTTTGCTCACAAAAAAAACAAAACAAAACAAAACAAAAAAAAACCAACAACAACAAAAAAAAGAAAAAAACAGAAAGGAAAAAACCGTTAAGTCGAATATAACTAAAGCTCATACTAGAGGCGAGTTTTTAAAATTCTTTGATGCCTGCTCCGTAACTAAACGCCAGGATTACTCAGTTAGTGTTCATTAAGCGCGCTCGACGTGGAAAACCCTCCTAGAAAGGCGAAGCGCGGAGCGCTGTCAGCCAGCCCCGCGGCGGCCGGGCGGGACGGCGGTGGCCTCAGCCCGGGCTCCGGGCGGGCAGCGAGGGGAGGCTGGAGGACGCCTCGCTCTTCCCGAAGAAGTTGTAAACTCTCTCCTGGCACAGACTCACGACTGAAATGTCATGGTTTCAGCTGGTTTTTTTCCCTTTTTTCTTTCCCCCGCACACTCAGGTACTCGAGTAAACATACGCACACGGTAGCGCCCCTAAAATGAGTTTCATTTGACACCGATGTTTTGACTTCATCTCAAAAAGACAAAATCTTTGTCGTACAAGTATGTTTTCCCTGGAGGGGTTTCCAGCACAATTTGCTATAATTTCTTTACACCTAACGGAACTGATGGGATCTG
Organism: Promerops cafer; assembly: GCA_013398275.1. NCBI lineage: Eukaryota > Metazoa > Chordata > Aves > Passeriformes > Nectariniidae > Promerops > Promerops cafer. Next base: position 537,536 of record VZSE01009142.1, read on the forward strand.
AGCAGTAAAACATATTCCCACAGTAGTTTCGCTCTCTCGCACTCTCTGTTACCCTCCTGGGGTTCAGATCACTCTCTAGCATAAATACAGCCAATAATTGTGCTAATACGGTGATTCTCGGAAGGCAGCAGAACTCTCTTCTCCTCGTGTATCAGACCTAAAGACATGCGACTCCTGCTTAATCTCGGGGTGTATTCTCTCCTAGCTGCTCGTCTTTCCCCTGCAGAGACTAATACACTTAATTACATGATTTACAAGAATTGCCAACAAGGTCCCAGGGGCCGCTAAAGACCGACCGCCGCCCGAAGAGCGGAGCGTAAGGTGCGTGTCTGACTGCCGCACGGGCACCTCGAAGGGAAGGCGCCTTCACCAGGACTCGGCTCTTCAAAATTATCCAAAATTTCAGGCCCTTCTTCACTGTTTCATACACACACCCCTTTCATGTTGTGTTCCGGCCCCAGGTTGGTTTGAGGGGTGCCGTCGTCCCCACTCCCCCTCCTCCGGAGAAGGCGGCTAAAAGCTGCAGAGGAAACTTAAGTGGCTCTGGAGTTTGTTTAATTTCCCTCCAGTGTTTACTGATAATTCGAGAGACGCTTATCTCGGGGAATATAACGATTAATACAACCGCAGGTTTCCAGATAAGTGATTGTGATGGAGATTGTTGGCGAGAAAATAGACAATTATCCGCTGTTAGCTTTACATAAAGATCGCATTAACTTGAATTAGTTATCAGACAAAAGAACATCAGAAAGCTGCACCTTTCTGCCAAGGCAACCGCTTGCAGGCGGTGTGCTCCGCACAAGCAAACGCACCGCTGCCTCCCCAGCATCTCACAAGCATGAAAGGGGCGGCGGGCTCGGGAGCCCGGGGGGGCCCACGGCACCGACACGCCGCGCTCCTGCGGAGGCACGGCCGCTGCGAGGAGCGGGGAGGGCAAGCCCCGGGGCCGGGGGATCGCTTTAATATCAGCTGCCCGGCCGGGCCGCTTTCATTTCCATAGGGCGAAATTAACATGGACGTGGGGCAGGCGCTGGGGCGGGGGCAATGCACCCGGGGAAGAAGCGGCGTGGCTGATCGCCAAGGAAACCTCGCTGAAAGGGAAGGGTAGAGCATGTGGCTATTAAAACCCCGACACAATAATAACATTAAGGGGGAAAAAAAATAAAACCATAATGATAACTTGGAGGCAGCTCGCTATTTGCATAAGAAACCAGCGGCCAGAAGCGCGGCAGTCCCCTTGCCGCATTATGTGCTCGGCGGTCCGAGGTCGTCCCCCCCCAGCAAGACTGAAAAGCCTTTTGATTATTTCTCCTCTCCCTAGGAAAGGCTGATTCCTCAGTAATTGATAGCGGGGAAGGGCCGTAATTAATTTTTCAGGGAAGTAAAGTGCAGCTTCTTCTCTCGGCTGGAGGGGAAGGGCTGAGAGCGAGGAAAGGGGGAGAGGGAGAGGAGGCGAGAGGAACTCCTTCCGAGAACCCCTAATTAAAAGTAATCACGCTTCACCCTCTCCGGCACCAAGACCCCCCTCGACTCCTCGCCACCCCCTCGCTCGCCGGGGAGGCAGGAAGGGCAGGGACCGTGGGCTGCTTTCACCGAATCAGAAAGCATTCACCAGGCGTTTGTATTGCGGGAGGTTTCTGTGGGAATCGGGTGGCTCGAGTAATTGGGAGGGGAGGAGGGTGCACACCCGGCTGGCTTCTCTCTGGAATTAAAGGCAGTCTTCAAAATAGGGTGTTTGTTAGAGAACTTCAGCTGGGAGGAAACCTGCCATTTCGGATCAGTGCGTTTTCTGTGCTGGGTTTCCAGACAGACCCTTAGCACCGCGTTTATCTGGGGAAGGGAAGAGGAATAGGAGGGAGGCTTTTCGTGTGGGATGGGGCAATGGGGGAAAAAACGGCAAGGTGCTTCAGGCGGCAGGCTAAGACTAACAGATGCTGGGATACAAACCATTTCGGGGGAGCAGGGGCACCTCAGATTCGTGCCTGAGGCAGCCGCGAAGGGAGCGGAGAGGGGATACCAGGTGAAACGGCTCTGCTCCCACCCGGACGGAAAGCCCGTCCCCAGCCTTGGGACGTGCCGCTGCCGCCGCTGGGTCCCCGCTGAATGGAGCGGATAATGATCCCCGGTTCCCAAGGCAGGCTTGCTGCTGCCTGGTGAGCCTTGGATTTGTGTGGTCCAAGCCTTTCCCAGCTTGTCCCATTCTGTCACCGGGATAAGGGGCTCCCTCGGCTCGTTTGCACCTGCGTCGCTTTTGGCTCCTTCAGGAATGCGCTGAAGCTTGTAATCAGCTTTGTGAAGCCATTGAGTGCACGGCTGAGTGAAACTTCCAAAGCTCGCAGAAAACTGGCCCGCTGAATAGGAGTCAGCATGGGGCTTCTCTCCAAGCCCCTGGCCTGCCAAATTCCAGCAGAGCCCCTCACAATCAGTCCACACAAGCTTTACTGCTCTCCCCACACTGAGAGAAGCGAGAAAAGAAAAGCTAAAATACCAGTCACCGAGGTTAGCGGTTTGTTCCCAGATTAATGGCAAACGCCTCTCTGCCCGATGCTAACCAATTCATTCGGGTGATGTGTGTGTACATATATGTATGTGTGTATATATATATATATTTATATATATATACACACACACATATGTGGCTCTGTGTGTGTGTCCGTATGCGTATATACGTGCATTTGAATATGTATGCAAGCCTATGGCTATAACAGAAAAAAGGAAATAGGGGAAAATTATTAAAATTTTATGTGACCGCAGAAGCTTTTATGGCAGCAAACAGGTAGCAGGCTGTTTTGCTATCGCACAGGGCACGGTATTCTCATCCCAGTCTTTTCTGAAACCATGTGGTTTTAAGATTCCACATGAGTGTGACTCTCATGTGCAGTCTGGTTTTCCATCTGGAGGGGTTTAATACCAAACAAAACTCCGGAGGAGAGCAAAAGAAAATAACAGGCAGGTTAAAAAAAAAAGAAAAAAAAAAATCACCAACCCCACCATCACTAAACCCACTTCAGGATAACTCAAGAGGACCAAGGCTCTGGGGTACTCGCAGGACAGGTTTGCCATGCCCAAGATTCGCGGCCACCCCATGGTCCCCAGCTTGGGGGAAGAGGGGATTCTCCACTGCAGCCCGGATCATTTCCCCACTGGGGAAAAGCGTTCAGGAAAGGTCCCACTCGAGGGAATCCCTTTATTTTGAACATCCTTTACACTTGCAACATGTATCCCTTCACTCCTACTCTCAGCATATAATTGCACAGGCGGGAGTGACTCTGAACAACTCGGGAATACGTAGCACAACTTCATCACACCTTTCATTCGGGTTCTGTATGGGGTTGAAGATTCACATTTATCAGGGGAAACAATTACTCGAGTTATAAAAACATGTTCCTTTCTAAAGCAAGTCTTTTCACTGTGATAAACGCTGTGAAATGTTCTTAAATCTAAAATTGTAAAACGAGTGCACAGTGACATCAAATCTATGAGTATAGATCAACTGAGCAAGGCTTTATCTTCTGGTCTTGGAACTTTTAATTCCATTTATGTCCTTCTTCTTCTACATGTATCTAAACCAATGAAAACAACATTACGACAACATTAATACTTTTTGCAAGCCCTCTTCTTGGGCTGGTATAAGGGGGGAAATGGAGACTTCCAACATTTTCAGAGATGATGTCTCCTGAAGGTTTTAGCCAAGCCTCTGATTACGTCATGGAAATCATGTTTTCTTGACATCCACATTGAAATAACCACCACAGAAGGGGCAAAACTAGCTCCACAGAGATGGTAGATGTTTCTTGCGAGTTTAGCAGGATTTTGTCTCCCTTTGCTGTCCTGCCTTTGGCGTCTTTTCTACTACTGCAGTTTTCAGGGCTGTCCCAGTAACTGGTGGCAGCAGTAGGTGTTTTCGCCATTGCTTTCTGACGAGTTTGTAGGGGCTCATTGGAGAGTCGCTTACACAGCGGGTAAATAGTTCAGCAGCACCCACGCACTGTGTTCTTGATCCCCAGGTCCCTCTAAGGATAAGGTAACCTCCGATGTAAAGAGTTAGGGAGTAAAAGCGCAGAGGACCATGTCTTGATGTTGAAATCCTGACCCTCAAACTGCTGCTGCACAAAAACTTCTACATATGGCCACAAAAGGTTTAAAGCCACATCTCTTTCTGTCTGTAAAGTTTCTTTTCTTTTTGGAAGTTTGATGTGCTATTTTAGACCGTGTTGCTCCTTCCAACCATTCTCAGTGACAAGTCATGAGGATATGCAGTAATTCAGAAATTAGTGAAATTTTATTCTTGGTGGGGGCGTTGGATTAAGAGGCTGGGAGAGTGTGAAACAAGTCAACGTGTAATTGTATGATAAGGCTCTCACGAGGAATTTATTGGCCAAGTTGCTATTTCTATTCCTTCCTAATCTCGTTTAGCACATTCATTCTCTGCAATCTGTCTCCATAATCTTCTGTGACAGAATGGCAGCCAATAGAAGCATGCATGTTTGGAGAGAAGAGAAAATATGCAGAGGCGTGATAAACTGATGCTAATTATCCATATTTAGGACACTGAGTGCAGAAGATCAAGGTTTACAAATAACAAACCAGAGCCAATGATGATGGCTTCCTAGTGTGGAATATATTGGAGGGGACAAGATAAGGGTTTCACATGCAGAAGAGATTTATTGGTCAAAGGGTTCACCTTCCACTTTTCCACTTTTATATAGCAGTAAATTATTTGGGCTAAATTCACCAGAACATTACTCTTTTATTTGGCAATGTGCCATGACTTGCTCTTTCTTTGTGTCCTTTCAATGCAAATCCTTGTAGTGGAACATCAGTTGATAAGAAACAAATAATTGAAGTAATAGGTAATTCCCTTTAAATTGTGCATATAGGACAGTAAGGTAATCATCTAATGTAGAATGAGACCGGAGTATAGAGCAGATAACTGAAAGTGAAACAATATCCATCTCGGCTATTAAATTACATTTATACTGGAGAAAAATAACCTGCAGAAGACTTGTGGGCTGCAGAAGAGACAACATTAGTCTAGTCATCCTTAGGCCATTTTCCTACAGACTTCTTAAATGTATTTAATTTTAAAAGACATTTTACCACCATTTTCCTTGCTTCCTCTTCCTCATTTTTTTTTTTTTTCCCCCCGAAAGCTAACATTTAAATTAGTGACTCTGCATTCCCCTTTTTAACAAGTGTTGGCTCTCAGAAATAATAAGGGAATTCAGTTTGGCAGTATCTGTGTAGTATGGTTGAGGGTCAGTGGAGTGATCTTAGCAGTCTGCAGTAATTGTGTTGTAAAGATTCCAAAATGAGAATAATATTTTTTGAGTTTATTTTTGTTTACAAGTTCAGGAAGTATTCTGTACAGTGGCAAAATTCTAAATTTTGTTTCTATTAGCACCTTATCGTCAGGTGGAGGTAGACTGTTCTTTAAGAAATTCACTCTTGAATTGTGTGTCAACACTCCTGGCTTCTTGAATGGTATTTTTCCTGTGTTGGTAGGATGACGATACTCTGCAAAATACAGAACCCAGCTGTTGGAGCAGAAAATACAAAGGCCCTTCCATTAGGAACACTCTTTAAAATATCTCTTCTTTGATATCTGAAAAGACATTTCTTCCGTGACTACTCGTTTAAGAGGAGCAAATTTTCTGACTTTTTGTTTTACTGCTGAATTACTGTGGATTTATTTCTCTTCCCCTCTGAGGTATTCCTTTAAATTGGTTCTTATTTTGTGTTCTGTGCCGGGGCAAAAATACTACAGTACCAAGCTGAATATTTTCACAGGTTTCCTAAAAACGTTTCTAAGGGCAGTCACGCTTTTTCAAATTCCCACGAGTAGACAACTTCCCTCAAAATGACCTGAAACACATCGTTAGGGAAGGAAGGTAGGCAAGCAGCAACTTAGGTAATAGAAGTTGCCATTTGGTCACTAGTGGACAAAAATAAAGGGCACAGGGAGTGGAGCAAGGATGTGGCACGACAGCCTGGGGACGAGCCTGGCTCTGGGGCTGCCCGCCGCGGTCGGTGCCGGCCCATGAGACGCTCCCGGGCTCTCTGGACAGGGAACGCCCGGGTCCCTATTCAACCCCCGCTAAAATCCACCAGGGACCAGCTCCGCCTGTCCCACTCTGGAAGCGCAGAGTGGAGGCCTTGGCAGCCTGAGTGCCGCCGGTTCTCTGGCCCAGCTCAGGTGAACCTTTGTCCCGTGTCCCCTCTCCAGGGACAAGAGGCGTTTATCTCCTCGGCAACGCCACAGCCTGGCCCCGGAGCTGCTCCCCGGGGACATGGGGCTCCCACTCGCACCCTGGCTGCCACTACCCGACCTCCTGCTCTCCCCCGCCAGTCCCCACACCCCGGAATGCGGGTGGGCCGGGGGGAGCCCAGAGCCTGCTCAGCAGAAGCGCCAGGGCAGCGCCGGGTGCCCCCCGGGTGGCGGTGCCGCGGCGGGGCCGAAGCGGTCGCTCACACCGCCCTCTGTAACAAACTACGCGGCGCTGTCGGGGGGGTGGGAGGGGGTGTGTGTGTGCACGCGATAGCCGGGTCCTGGGCTTCATTAAATGGCTTTTGGCAACTAGCTTGTCTAACCGGGGGGATTTTCGAAGTAAGGGCCTCTCAAATCCGGCCCGGTCTGAATCTGCAGCCCCTTTGGCTGGAGGCAGAGCGGCAGGAAGCTCTGCTGCAGCTGCCTCCAGCCCTGCTTTCCGTAAGAAAGATCTTTTTCTCCCTGTTCGTAGGGAAAAGGCAGACGTCTTCCACCGAAAACTCTAAGAGTTTTGTTAAAATCAGCATTTCACAGTTCCGTTTGTAGTCTCCAGAGACACTGGAAAACCCTGTAAGCCTGGTGTTCTCGCTAAGCGAGGCGTGCGCACCGGCGGAGGGAATGCCGAAGTTTCCCTTCCAAGTGTTTGCGGCTGCGCTTACTATATGATGCTCAATGAGGGAAAGAGCTCCGTTCCAGATGTTGTCCAACTCTTTCACAGAATAGAAACGGAGCTTCTGTAATACTTTTTGTTCCCGTTCTTCATTTTTTAAAAAAATAATTATGTCGTGCACCACAAAAGACAAACACGATCCTCTGTGAATTTTAGCTCTGATTTCCTGCCTCCATAGTTCCACTCAATTTTCGTGTCTTTAGCGAGTCCCCTTCCTGTTAGGCAATGAGCATGTTATAATAAAACTAGAAGGTACGACAAGACACCTCGGTTCGACGGTATCTGAATCTGGTGTGTAGCCATGGAAGTATGGAGATGGACTTGCATTCTGCAGCAAACCTCCGGAAAGTATGATGGGATGTCCCCAAGGACATGACGTCATTGCATGTATTTGTGAAGCAGTTGGTATCCACACACTGATTTTTATAACAGATTTTTAATGTGTCTCCTTGTTAAAGGAAATCAACAAGAATATCCTGAGGAGCAGAGACTGTGTTTTAAACAACGGGCTCTTGAGTTCGTCCATTTTCATGACAATAGGCTTACCTTTCAAAAGCAGTATTTTCTCTTATTGATCACCTAAGGCTACCCTAAGACAGAGGATAAATCCAGGCGTCTAAATTGGAACACTTAACCATGAAAACATGAACACATAGTTTAGACATTATGAAATATATGAAACATGTCTGAGACGCACAGACGCATCTAGTTTATCTACCTGAAACTACCCACTGAATAGTACAGCTACATAGCAAGCTTCTACCAAATTGTACAAAACTGGGCTCATTTGGTCACACAAGGATGCCTTTTGCAATAATGCTACTTCGTTGCTTCCCTAAACTTTAATATGTGGATATATGGCACATTCATAATGATCAGCTTGTCCCACTTATCTTGTCAGCTTTGGTCTGTGACCCCTAAAACTGAAATGTTGCTATATTCGGGAAAATCAGGTAGAACTTTTCCCTGCAGCTGCTTAGTCAAAACAAAACGATTAGGAGACTATTTGTTCCTATGTTGTGACCCAAACTTAGTCGGCTAAACAGACATTTTGGTTGGAGGCGTAGCAGAAACTTCCTCAGCCTTGTTAGAAAGTTAGAAACTGAGAGAAACATGAATGGAGGAGGGATGCTTTTGGAGGGAGAAATGCGTGTTCTATTCTCATTACTTCGGTCTCGACTGTTCCATAAGAGACATAAGTAATGATTTGGCATGAAAGCACAGAAATTTCCTGTTTGGAAGATGCAATCCATGTGCGTATCCCTCCTCTTCACTCATATGGCTGTTCAAAACACTGCTGAGGAATTTTTTAGGCTAAACTCCATGCTTTCCTTATTCGTACCCTGTCCTAAAACATGTAGGCTTGAGCTCACCTACAACTGTGTATTTTAAAAGACATTCCCCACTTCGTTTTCCTTTTTATGGTCCTTCAAGGTAGAAAACGCACATGTTCACAGTGACTCGATTGCACAACATCTTGGGGTTTGCATTATTTCCTACATTCTATCATCGAGGAGGGAGGGAGGGGGAGGATGACGAACCATGAAGCTTTCACCTGCCCTGTGACTGAAAAGCAATTTAGGGGAAGGTAAGACTGATAGTGCACAAAGGCACAAATAATCTTAAAACCACAAACAAACAAACAAACAAACAAACAAACAAACAAACAAACCCTTAACAAAAGTAAAACTTCTTTCTCTCTTCTGCTACCTACAGGTAGAATAAAAGTTAATAAGGAACGTTAATCTGATCACTTGATCAAGGAATTACTCAAGATTTTTCCAAAAGAGAAAGATACCCAGTGAGCAAGGGAAGAAGTAGAGACCATGTTTGAGGTGTATGTAACTCGGAAGCACTGCAGATGGTTTCAAAGCTTTCCTCACCGGGTGAGAATTGTGTTTTCGTGTCTATACTTCGTTTTGAACTCCCATACTTGGGGTTTTAGGTCTTTCCTGGCCTTGGGCTACTTGTGTTTGTAGCTCCAAACCTGAACAGCCATTCATTCTTCTAATCTGATTAGGATTGAACTATCCACTCACCAGTGGTTTTAGCAAGACAATCTTCCTATGGACTTTTTCTGCGTTGGAGAGATTAAAACAAAACAAAACAAAACAAAAAACAGAAAACCAAAACCTTCTGAAATCTGTGCAAGACAATTTTTGGGTAGGAAATAAACGTCTCCCTACTCCCCCTGCACCCCTCCCGCAACTTCACCCCCCTCCGTGGATGTATGGTGCCTTTGTTCACCACTAGTTCCTAGTTGCTATGGAGTTTTACGCCTTGGTAAACTATATTTCACCTCCTCCCGGTGAAAGCTATTCTTTTCCTAAATGCACACTTTGCAGACTCCGGTCCTTCCCCCCCGGTGTCGGTCGCACTTCCTCAGCCCACGCTGGTCTGCCCCGGGCTAAAGCCGCGTTTTCCCACTCGGATCTCAGCTCACCCTCTAGCACTTGCCCAATTGTTTGACCACGGACAGATGCTCTCCTGCTTCTTCTTGGTTTCATTGTCCTTAATTTTATTTTTTTTTAAGGTTTCTGAGGAACAGTCCCTATCTGAGAGCCGCAGCTAACCGTGGCACACGTCTTCTCCAAATCAATGAGAGGTGTCCGGGCTGAAAGCGTGGACAATGGGATTTTACCGAGCTTGAAGCATATAACTCCCAAACCTGTCCTGACAGGCCGTGCTAAAGCATTTGAATGACTTTCTTGAAATGAGACCTTTCTGAAGGCTCCTCCCTTCAGAGAAATACACCATCCAGGAAGGATAGGCATGAAACTGCAAAGGGGCACCCCAAGGCTTTGTAAATTGGGGGTGGGGTGTGTGTCCTTTGTCACAAGGCACCACTGCTTGCACCCCAAAGCCAGGGACCAGTGTGCTTTACTTTGGGGGTTGCCCCTCACTCAACACAAGCTCCGAACATGTTAAGGGATGGGGTTTTCACTTTGGAACTTCCAGACTTTTTGATGGCACATACAGCTGTGTGGTTCAACTCAGTTAGCTACTAATTTCTAGCCTATCCTACACAGGCATCTCCACGTGTGTCCTGGTTTTATACATAAATACGGGGAAGGACTTCCAGGTTTCCTGCTAGCATTTTGGCTACGCAGCTACAGGAGTGGGCCCCATACATCACACTGCTGTTACATCAAAGATCCTCAAGATCCTCCGAAATTTAGTTTGTTAATCTTTACATTTGCAAAGGTTCCTCCAACAGTAGAATGGTTCACTGCATGTAAAAGTCAATGGGCTTTTGCTTTAGCCTCTAAACAAACCTCCTTTACATCTGTACCTGAACACCAGGTTCCCCAGCTCCTCTGCCAGCTGTCCTGCTCCTCGAGGCCGCCCTTGTGTTCCAGCTTTTCCTGACATTATTAAGCGGAGGCACGGCGGGGCTGGAGTCAGCAGGCAGGCAGGCAAGGCCCTGTCCGCTCCGCACCCACAATCTGTTGTCCTTCCTACCACCAGGGCAGCGGGAGCCGGCTCCCACCGCTCCCCCACGCCCCTCGCTGCAGATACTCTGTTCACACCAGCCTCCCGGCTCGGAGCTCTGCAAGACCATGTCCTGCCACGTTTTCTATTTTGTCTCTTCTGTCCCTCTTTTGGCCTTGCCTCTCCAGAAGTGACTTTTCAGCCAAGCTTGGCTGCCTGACTCCTCTCCGCCTCGGCCGTGTGAAACTTCTTGCCCCAGACTTCAGTTTCCCCACGGAAAGCAGCATTCATCCCTAACCTCAGCACAAACAGAGGGAGAGTCGCTTAGTCTTGACCGGTACCCTCTGGTCCCAGCCTGGCTGTCCCGGGCGCCAGCCCTCTGCAGAGCTGCGTGGGTCCCGTGGCGCTGGGGAGGCGGAAGGGCAGCGGGGCACGACGGCACCGCGTTTCGCAGAGTGGGGCCACGCGTGGCCGCAGGTGCCTGTGGCTCCACTCTGCACTCTTTTACAAGGCATGTCTCCGAACCGGGCCAGGCCCATTGGCTTCAGATCTCCTCCCGTTCGGACGATGCGCACAGAGGCGCTTGGTGCCGCTCGTGCGGTAGCGCCGAACCACCCAGCATCCTCGCTTTTTGGGGTGCTGAGTTTCCTGGAAGAGGAGGAGCCAAAATGCCGTGAGGTGGAGGGGCAGCTTGCTTCACTTTTCATCACCTCACCCCACCTCCCCACCAAAATAAGGAAGATAGCTTGTGTCGTCTCCCCGCCCTGTGTAGTGTCTGTGTGCGTGGGGTGTGCGCGGCGGAGCAGCGTCGCCGGTTCCCCGCGGGGCGCGGACCGGCAGCCGAGGCGCCCACCCGCCAGTGCCGGCCCCGCTCGGCGGCCCGTCGGGGGGCCCTCTACCCCGCCCAGTGCCATCCCCCGTCCCCGGTAGCCGCGCAGCAGATGGCCCACGGTCCGGGAGGGCGCCCGCCCGCCGGTGAACGCATGACTGGAGCCGGGCTTTGGAGGCGCCCCGCCCGGGAGGGTCCCGTGTGGAGGTCAAGAGCGGCCTTTCCCGGCTGACAGCAGTGCGCTTGTTTTTCCCAGATATCTCGGCCCGCCCCCACCCCTCACGCCTGGAACTCTCCCTCCTTCCCTTCTTCCCCTACTCGTCCTTGAGGGACTCGAAGGCTGCGGTCGGGAGACGGGGCGCACCGCAGCATTCGCCCCGCTGCCACCCGCTGCAGCCTTCCGACCTCCCGCTGGGACCTCTCCTCTCACTCCTTCCCTACTGTAGCGTCTGCCTTCTCCCCGCAGTAGGGCCCGGCCCTCCCCTAGCAGACCCCACTCGCTCCCAGGGGGGGTCTGGTCTCGCTGGCTGCCCGGCCGGCCGCTGGCTTGCAGCGGGAGCCGTCGGTTTTCCGCCGGGTGATTGTAAACGGGTTTGACTGGCCGTTGATCTCGGGGTCAGGACTCTCCTCGCTAATCCCCCGCTCTCCAAACACCGCCCCCCCCCCCCCCCCTCCCCCC
>VZSE01009143.1:26414-38848 GCA_013398275.1 Promerops cafer
AAAAAAAAAAAGGAACTGAAACAAATTAAAATTAAAAAAAAATCGAATCGCAAATCCAAGCGAAAACTTACCGAGACTACCAAATCCCCCTCCCCCAAGCCTTTCCTAAGAGGGGCTGGAGGGGGAAACTTGTTGAGCATTTATCCAAACCAGAAACAAAACCAAGCAGGACTGAGAATAACGGTCCTGATCGCTGGTAGCTGCAGTGAGACACGAAGGCTCCGAGAGGCTGCTGAGAATCTAAATAATGTACTTTTCTCTTCCAGACAACATAGGGGGACCAGAAGGGAAAAGGGCTCGGACTGCTTACACCCGCTATCAGACCTTGGAGCTTGAAAAGGAATTTCACTTCAATAGATACCTGACCCGCAGAAGAAGGATTGAAATAGCACATGCTCTTTGCCTCTCAGAGAGACAAATAAAGATCTGGTTCCAAAACAGGAGAATGAAATGGAAAAAGGATAATAAGCTGAAAAGTATGAGCATGGCAGCTGCAGGAGGGGCATTCCGTCCCTAAGCGTTTGATCAATTAAAAGTACTGAGCAGTATTAGCTGACCCTGCGTCGTCTCATGTCAGTACTAAGTTGACTTTCTAAAACTTCCTTGTGTTACTTCTGTGAAGAAACCCTGTTCTTGTCGCCCTTATTCATCTTTTAATCATGAGCCTGTTTATTACCATTCTCTCGCGTGTATAAGTAGATCTGCTTTTATCGTACATTTCTTTGTCTTGAATGGCTTTGTCTTGAAAAAAATAATAGATGTTTTAACTTATTTATATGAAGCGAGCTGTGTTACTTGAAGTAACTGTTAAAACAAAACAAAACTAAACAAAAAAGAACAAAAAGGGAAAAAAAAGAAGTTAAAAAAAAAAAAAAGAAGAGAGAGAAAGGAAACCCTCCCCCGGTTTAGTACAAATGTTATGTGTTGCACTCAACCTGCTTAACTGTGCATGTGTGGTCAAGTGTTAATGTCTGTATAGCTCCAAGCTGTTAAAAATATTTTTATTCAAACTACCTATATAATTCCTGTGTAATTAATGCTGTTGTAGAGGTGAAATGATGAAATCAACTGAACTTGTCCTACGTGTAGTGAATAGTGAATCTGTGACGAAAACTGTGATTCCAAGCAGTATGTCCTTGCTGTGCCTTTGTATATGACTCTTTGCACGAACTCTTAGAAGTGGCTCTTATTAAGCGCAGCTTCTGTGATGTATGTTTTTTGTGAACAAAGTTACAAATATAGTCCAAGTCTGGCTGTTTGAGCAAACTGTGATCAGCTTTTTTTTTTTAATTATTATTATTATTTGTTTTTAAAAAAACCTGACTGGAAATCAACAAAAAAATAAACTTTCTATTGTAAAGTTTTTGTGATCTGATTTGTGCAAAGCAAGAAGTTGTGCTTCCTGATTTGCCTCTGAAAAAGAAAAAAAAAATTAGCCCGTGCAGAGTTTGTTATAATATTTTACCTGGCTCCTGCTGCACGTTGCATATGGTGGATGCTGCAATTTTCCGCTACCAGAATTTTTAATAGAAAGTTTGACCATAAGTTCTTCCTTACTTGTTTCTCGCTAGGTGGAAAGCTGCATCGCAGGACCACAATCAACACCCTTTGTGGCTGAATCAACTGTTAACTGTTTGATGATGGTTAAAATAAAAAAAAATAAAAAAAAATAAAAAAAGACCCGAAACCAAACTACCAAAAAAACCCCACAACCCAAACCCCAAAACATGTGCTTTGTTAAAATACGCTGAGAACTCCAGGATGTGTTTGCATCACTCTAGAATTTCTCCTGTGGTTTCATTAAGTATATTTTTGGACAGCCATGTCCAAGCCCTCTGCATCTATTAGTAACCCTCTCTAGCCACATTCCCACTCTTTACCCTTTAAAGATTTTTGGTTTTCTTCGCTACAATTAGTTTGCTATAAACGTAATGTTACTTACCCCATCAGAGCTTGAATGGTTAACTCTTCTGAGCTTCTAAGAGCAACTAAAGATTTGCACATTTACTGACTGGTTACATTGATGCCTTCCCTTAAAAGTTATAAAACAGTAAACTTTATAAGCCCCAGTTCCGGCTATATGACATTTGGGTGCCAAATGAATAGGGTTTTGTCTATGAATTAGATCGTAAAATCATCCATAGCACAGACAGATAGGCTCACTGGCTATAAAAAGTCACGTGGTGCCATTAAAGTAAGTTTTATGGTTTTGGGGAGTTGACATCCAACATTATATACCACATAACATATAATCTCACTGACGCTGGACTTCATTTGACTCTTTTGCAGGCTACGTGTGCCTCCTGGCCATTCAAATTGTCAGGTTTAGGGACAGAAGTATCCAAACCACAAGTTCTCAGTACTATGTGAAAAATGGCTCCTTGCAAGTCAAAGGTAAGTTTTGTGCACAAGTTCCTTAAAGTTTATTTGTACAGTGGGGAAGCCGAGGCTCCTGCTTGCTCTCGCTGCCTCTCGCCTCTCTCTTTCTTTCTCTTTCTCTTTCCCTTCCTCTCCGCCTGGAGGTTTTCAGGACGGTCCCACCGAGCCCGAGAGGCAGGATCAAGCACTAATGATCCAGGTTGCGCTGAAAATACCTCCCCCCCATCCCTTCACTCGCAGCAGCTAGCTCTCTATTTTAATGATCAAATCAAAGTAAACCACAATAAGCGACTTTGGCAGAGATGGATTTTGGGGCCTAGCTTTAATCACTTTGACTACCGCAGAAGATAATTACTTCCTTTGCTCCAATAGACTCTCCAAGTTTGGAGAGGTTTTGTTTAGCAAAGAGTAGTTACTGCAGGCGATTAAAAAAAGGGGGAAACAAAATAGATTGGGCTTGATATTATCTGGGCAGTATCTTATGTAGGCATGATAGAGTTGGAGGCGTGATGATATGGTAATAATCTTTGGATTGGTGAAATATGTTGCACATCAGAGCCAGTATTAAAATGGCACAGAGTTGTACTGGAGTGCTTAGATACATATTTTCTGCATTGGGTTGTGTAGAAAGCTTTAGCTATGTGTATATGTACATCTGCGAGCGCGTAGTGTGTTTTGGGGATGTGCATTTATAGTGTTGCTGTAACTTTTTCCTGATTCTATACGTAATTGCATAAATATAAATATATTTAAATTATATGCATGTGTGCCTGCATGTACAAATCAGTTCGTACGTCTGTGTAAAGCCGTGCAGATGCATATATGTGTCTAATATTGGTGTATGCATGTACACAAAGGGTGTGTACGTGTGTACACATATATATGTTCCTGTGACTTCCTTTTTTTTTTTTAAAGCGAACCAATTGACTGTAACTTGTAGCATTAATACAAGAGACTACAGGTCATTAGAGTGCTGCAAATTATGAAATACGGGCTTGGTTTATTGAAGATTGTAAATATCCCCCTAGCTCTGCTCTCTCCCTTTCTGCCTTATATTGCTGGCTGCCATTGTGGGGTAGGCCCCAGCTGCGTGTTTACTTCAACATTCTTTTTATTTAAGTGGACTGTTCTCACTAGAGTGTGATTACTCAGCAATAAACTTTATGGCCGGATTTAGCTTCAGTCTTTGAATTTCCAGGACTTGAATGAAAGGGTGAAAGGAACTCTGTCTTTCTCTGGGTAACATTAAGGCCTGATCCTTATCCTCAGAGCTGTTACTTCTGCGAGTGATCTTGTGTGGGGGGTGGAGGGGAGTGTATAAACAGACTAGTCAGGGGCTAGGGTAGAATTCTGAGAATTGCCTATTATCTATCTATCTATCTATCTATCTATCTATCTATCTATCTATCTACCTATCTATCTATCTATCCCTCCAAACCAGCTGTGGATATCTCTTTCTCTGCATAGGTTTGGAGTAACCTTGATTCAGCAGATTGCATTGTTTTCATTTATGTGTCATAAAGTCGGGTTTGCAAAAGAATGGAGTGGTTTGATGTGAGAAATGGGCTTTGTTTTATTTCGCTAGTGCTATACCATTTGAATGTTGTGGTTTAGACTGGCTTGGCTACTGTGAGCGAAAATGGGAGAAAGGCGCAAGGTTTTAGGAGGGTAAGGTTGTTGTGTACCTCTGCAAGGTCTGCGTATTGCTGACTGATATTTAATTTATTTGTCTTTAAATAAATGGTAGTATCTAAGGTAGGTTCATCCCAAAGAGCTCAGTTTTAAAAACATTTAGTATTTAAAGTCAACCCTTGTGGAAGATAGAGTCTGATGCCTTTGTGTCTGTCGATCCTTCCTGTCAGCACTAAACAAACACATCTGCATATATTTAATATTAAAAAAATCAGAAAGACTTTGAAAAAGCATATCCAAATGCACAATTGAAAATCATTTCCTTATAAACAGCTGGAGATTTTATAGCACTCTAGTTGACACATTTTCGTCAATAGGAATATCAGAAGGTTGTATATTATAGGTCTGTATTATATTATACTATATGTCATAAAATTTTATAGTTTGAGGCAACGCACGAAAAACTCTTTAAAGTTTGGTCTTCATTTATATATAGGTCTTTTTCCTAGGAAAACCCTTTGCTTGTAGACGGGAATTACACTAGACACAAACAGCTCATGATTACTCAGTATTTAACAACACTGCGCTATTTGAATTAACTGGGTAATATACAAGCACACATGGACACCCGTTTGACGAATATTTTAAGATCCTGGATATCATCCTGGACTGTAATTTTTCATTACCTAGAGTGAAAATATTTGCTACTGTGTATTTTCCACATTTTTGAATGTGGCTTCTGGACCATATCCCACACAAAACAATGTACAGACGTTCAAGAACTACGGGAAAGAAAAAAATCTCTTAGTCCAGAGGCATATAAACCCGCTTGTACTGCAAGAAACACTAGCAACAAAAGAAAGTTAGCTAGAAATGACAACTTCACCATATTTCTGGCCCTGCCCTGACCTAAGCATCACAGTTGAAACCATTCAAACACAGAAATGCATTAAGATTTCCTAATATGCTTTGAAATTTGAAATTCAAACGAGCCCAGACTGCCGAACTCTGTGAAAATAGTCCCAACTCCGAATCGTTTTCAGAGGGAAAATGTCATGGGAAATTATCTCTGGGAATCAGGAGAGAGGTTTTATCTGCACACATTATTTTTCTGATGAGTTTGGGGGATTAATAAGTGCGAGTTTTTTCTATTTTAGGAATGGCAAGTTGCGTTCTGCGATTTGAAATACAGTTTCCCTAATCCTTTGAAAGAAATACTTGTGTGTAGTGTCTCATGCCCAAGTGTAACACCAATTAAAGATTAGGCAGCTCTCTTAATGTGTGGAACTGGTGACTTTGCAAGACAAAACTTTCTCTAAACCAGAAGTGTAACAATCCAATAGAAAGTCATCCGTAAATTTCAGCTCTGCAGCCTTGTCTAAACCATGCAAGCGCCCTAATTTCAGAACATTTTAGGGAAATTATTATTCTGCCATTTCCTTACATTTAATAAGTGTGTATCTGTGGAAGGGTGACAATAGAGGAGTTTGCAGTTTGCTCCATGGGAAATTGAATGGAACTGATCATGAGGGGGGGATCAGGAGGTTTCGATTTCTAACGCTGAATACGGGAGCAATGTGTTTTCCCTTCCCGCAAATACAGATTTGACGCATTTAATGCAGACACAAGTAAATCTCCTGACCAAGTTAAGATGTCGTCGGCTTTCTTAGTCCTTTCTCTTTCTGCCCTCAAAATCTCCCCGGTTTGAGGCTCGGGTTACTAGCTAGAGCGGAAAACCACAGTTCCCACAGTCTTTTGGTCATCTTTGAAAATATTATCCTTTTCAAATTAAAGCATCTTCACTAATGTCTCTGTGTAAGGCAAATACTCATGGACCACCCCAGTCACATGTTCCTGTAGCTATGCGCACAAACAATTTCAAATCTGACACAGAGAGCGTGTAAAATTTGCATGGATTTTGCCTTATAACACGCAAAAGGAATCTTTTCTATATCCCCTCCCCCCCAAAAATGTCTTTTCAATAATAATATTTGCTATGAAGGTTATTGGGTAATTATTGCAATTTTGTGGAACAGTCCTTGCTTGAGGTGAAGTCTGTCTCCGGATAATAAATGGCAGCCCGTGCAGTTCACTGCCAGGTTAAGTAAATGCAGAAAAGATAAATCTGCACACCCTAGGAATCACCAGCAGAGCTCGCTTTAGACCAAGTTCACAGTCAACTCGTTTGCCTAGACAAGGCTTCGCAAACAATTAGACTTGTTTCTTTATGTTTAAATCAAGGAGAAAAGACTAAAACCCTTCAGCAGAGAGCTGCAGCTTTTCCCCCAACGCTCGTCGCTCCATTCCTTCCAACCTCACGCCCAGAACTTACCCAGCATTTCACCTGCAATTGTAACCATATAGCGCCTTTGAGTAACAGGCTTCCCTCCAACGCTGCCGAAAGGCTGTGCAAACCGATCTAACAGCATTTTACAAAGCTGAGAGATTAAAGAAAAGAAAAAAAAATTAAAAATGCAAAAGTATCCGATTTCTCAGCAAGAAGAAGAACCAAAAAAAAAAAAAAAAAAAAAAAAAGTGCCCTTAGAAAGCGGGGGGAAACAAGCAGAAGTATTGAAACAAACAGTGCGAGTCTCTTACTCCTAAAAGAAGCTGCATAGCTTTTGTATATCTTTGTGGTTAAGGGCGTTACAACTGCGGGTCAAAAAGTTGAGGGTCAAAAGTTTACGTTTTGCACCACTCTTAGTCATTCGCCCAGACAGAGTTTGATGTCAATGTTATAGCCGAGATCTTGACTATCAGCACAAAAGATAAAATAGCTTTGAGTTACGTGTGTATCACAGTATGGACTCCAGGTGAACCCTACTGGCTGAATGACCTCAATTACCAAGGAAAGGATAGAAAATTCCTCTTTTCAAGAGTACTACACGTTGTATTTCATCTTGAATTATCAGCCACATTTGTGTCTGAATATCTTGAGTTCAGCCACGGCAGGTAAACACGCGTTGCCCCAACAGAAGCCACTGCTGTTGCCTCCTCAAAAAGTCAGGTAGCAAAATGCCTCACCTTGTTTATTGTATAATAACCTGCTCTAAGAGGTTTAATGTTAAGCCTTCTCACTTTGCAAAATGGCAGGAAGATAAGATAGGAGCGAAGCTATTAACGCGTGTATCGATCCTAGCCGCGTCTTTGTTTTTGCTCTCATTTCTGTAGCGACCGCTAAACTGTGGTTAAACAGAACATGCCGGAGATAATACGGGCTATATGTTTGGTCCGAAGGAGCTCGTTTAAAATGCGGAGCGGTGGAGCCGTGTTGCGATACCCATGGAAAATATTACGGAGAATCTGGCGCCCTGCGCCTCTCCGTGATTTGGAGGGTTCTCACAGCCTCCTGGAATTACCCGAGGCGGCAGTTCCCAGCGAAATTGGGAGTAGGACGCGTTGTTTTTCCTGTCGCCACCCACCCTTCTTCACCATTCCAAGAAAAAGTTTAGGGAATTTCTTAGCGCAGAGAGATTCCCACATTGCTGGGATTTTTTGTTCCCAGTGCCGCCTCTGAGTAAAACCTTTAGCTCCATGGTTAGACGTGTCTGCAGGGAGAACTAGCCAATATTGCTCAAGCAACTTCATTTTGGAGGACATCATCGCAGACGGGATTCAGCCTGAAATTTTAAGGCTGAGGGGCCGGAGGAGGAGGGAAAGGATATTCCCAAATAGCCATAATCAGATCTGAAAGGTATGGAGGAGGGGACAGTGCGGCAAGGAAATCCGAGAAAGAGCTCACCTAACCCCCAACCACGCATTGCTGCCTTTCCACCCCCAAGGCAGCAGCCTACACCGGCCTCTGTGTAACTGGTACGCGTGAATTATTTGCCAGAGACACAGCTGGATCGTGGCAGGCGAGCGCTGTATCTTGGGAACAAGTACGCGAGAGGTTAGATATCAGATTAGCCAAAGTGATTATCGGAGATTGTGCCTAAAGTACCTGCTGAAGCCTGGAAAGTGTGTAATGCAAGTGTTTGCTCGGCGTGTAGACGCTGTTCACAAGTTGTTGCTGCTGCTCACTTGTAGCGAGCCCTGGCACTGCAGGTTTAGGGAGCCTGCCCGCTCTGGAGATAGTATATAACCTTTCACATCCAGACTATTTATTTGGTGTAAGAGCGAAGCCTGATAACAAGCTAAAAACCGTAGCCAAATATCTATTTTGTTAGAGAATAGCAGGCGGATTGTTTCCAAGAATAACAATGCGTCTTTGATATACCCAGAATGAAAGCTGTTACTATAAGCGGCTTACTCAAGAGTAGGTGACAGAAATCCATTTACTTCCTCACTAAAACAATTAGTGGTCCCGATTCCATATTTTAAATCTGGTTTAGAATAAAAATATCAATGAGAATAATTTCGAGTAAGTTGAAACCGCGACTTACATAAATATTGACTCTTTTCAATTATTGTTTAAATTGTTCCCCCCTCCCAAAAAAAAAAAAAAAAAAAAAAGGCAACAGGCTAGAACAGGACAGTTAATAATTTGAGACGAACTCTTTCTGTCCTTTCACTCTCTGCATTCAGCACGCTGCTCTCTGGCGTGGAAGGTCTGCTCAAAAGACCATTCATTTAAAATCCGGGCACAAATCACATTTTACGTGTGTTTATTTAAGCGTACCAGGACAGAGTGAGCAAACCCCTCCAACCATCCCGTTGTTAAGAGGAGCCCCAGTACCAGGGAAACCACCGCTTTTACCAAATGCTGAACTTGGGGCAAAAATGCCAACATTGCCCCGGCTGCGCCCATCGGGAAGGACGCTCTCGTCCGCGGAGGCAGGAGCAGCCTCGGGGCTGTATCATTCCCAAGAACAAAGAAAGGAATACAGTCGATACATTCCATAACGTTTACATTTTCCCTCGATTTTTTTCTTATTTTTCCCTTAGAAGTAGTGACCTGGGCAAAGCACCCTGCTATCTAAAAGACACTGTTATAGACCTTTTAGAAAAACTAAGTCCAAGGCCGAGGTGAACTTCAGGTCACCGCGTCTAACAAATATGAAAATGTCGCCTGGTGAAGGGCACGCCTTGTTATTTAACAAAGACTGTCAATGTGTAAGATTAATAAGAAACAAAATGCACACGGTGTCACTTTTCGGTCACTTTGAAACTTGGGACAGCCTCGCATTCAAGAGGGGAAAGCTGGGACTAAATATATTCAAAATGGTTCAAATCAAAGTCAAGCAAGGCTGCTAGTGCGATTCTTCCTCCTCCTACCGCTCTCGGTGGAGGATGCCCGGCACGGCAAGAGGTTGACTTGAATTATTATTATTATTATTATTATTATTATTATTATTATTATTATTATTATTATTATTATTATTATTATTTTCTCTTTCGTGGTAATTACGTTTTAGCTGCTTATGTGGAGGGTAACAGGAATGATTGTCTGTTTCACAAGAAAGAGGGATCCCCTTTTCCCCCTCTTGCGGTATGTATTGAGTTGCTTCTTCTTGGTGCATGAANATTATTATTATTATTATTATTATTATTATTATTATTATTATTATTATTATTTTCTCTTTCGTGGTAATTACGTTTTAGCTGCTTATGTGGAGGGTAACAGGAATGATTGTCTGTTTCACAAGAAAGAGGGATCCCCTTTTCCCCCTCTTGCGGTATGTATTGAGTTGCTTCTTCTTGGTGCATGAAAATTTACTCTCTCCCTCTCAACTTAATTCCAGTGCTGTTCCCATCCCATCCTCGGCCAGCCTCGGCCAGGAAACTCTCACTTCTTTATTAATTGGTTGAAGTCTCCTTCTCCAGTGAAATCGAGCCTTTAGCAGCTCTGGAAAAATAAGGGAGCTGGCCTATTTTATCCTATCCTTTTCTTTCTTTGAGAACTTAGGGTGATGGTACAAGTTTGTTAAAGGGAAGTACTGGGGGAAAAAGGGTTTGAGATTGTTTATTACAGCCATAAATCTTGCAGTAAAATGTCGAAATGGCCGTGTGCAAGATAACACTTGGTGGTCTTGGCTGGGTTCTTGTTTATGATAACAAAACCAGAAAGACACGGAACAGGCCTTTTGGAGGTCCTGCCTCAGCACATCTTCGCAGACTAAAAGAACCACATGAAAAAACCAGACTTGAGCTGGGCAGCTCAGGTCACCTTGCAGATTTACACTCGTATACAAAATTGAGTCCTTCTCTCTGTAACCAAGCGCCAGAGCCCTACTGTAGAAAGGGGCACGGTGAAACTTTGAGATCTAATCACAGTAAATAATATGAAGCAGAGCCCGGTCAACTCTCGCAATATAGCGCTGATCTTACAGACCGAGACAACACTTCTCGTTGTGTTTTACTGTGGCGTGGGAGCACGGCAGCCCGCTGTAGTGTTCCGGCCATAGTGCCTCAGGACTATGCCGAGGATAATATTTACGATACCCCAGTGTAATTCATCTGGTGCTAGCCGGCAGGTATTTGTATGTGTGCGTCTCTATGTGTGCATGTATCTCTTTATACCGGGAAAATACTATCGTGGTGGACTTCGGCAATCTTTTATTTTTCACAGTCATGCAGATGGGAGCTTTTTTCCTTTAGAAAATGGGCTGCTGTTGTTTTGTTGTTGTTGTTCTGAATATAAATAAAACAATCTCCCCTTTTCTGTCAAATGTGTGCTGTTGAACAGTTGCGGCTCTCTCTGTGTGTAACCGCGTGTGTGTAACCGCATTTCCCCTCCACGCAGAGTAAATAGAGAAACTTATCTATTACGCCAGTTAGAGTTCCATAGATGTGCTGTTGGAAATGAGTAAGTAAATGTGTTTTAACTCTCTTTACAAATTAGACATTCGATAGTAGAAGGAAATGAGTGATTGTTTAGATAAGTACCCCAGTATACCCAAGTGCTGGAAATGTTCTAACATATTGCAAGCCGCATGCAATGTGCGTGCCTACGTGTCTGTGGATAAAATATAAATCGATACGATGTGTGTCTTGTTAGATAGAATATATATTCAAATAGAATTTTATTGCATGTATCCACTATCTATTAAACTGCAAAAGACAATAATCTGAATTTAAACCAGGGTAACTGTTAATGTAATATCTTTAGGAGGGCAAGATCTAAACTGTATCATATTTACGCTTGATATATTAGAAGTATTTTCCCATACCAGCAGATGAGATTTAGCCACTCAGCAATTATATTCTCTAAGGGTGTGGTAAATATTTCTATGTGCTTATATTCTTTCTTGTACAGATGAAAAATATAATCTGAAAAAGTTCGCGCCTACTCCAAATGTGGCAGACTAGCTGACGTTCAATAAGTATTTTTTTCCCCTTAGAATAAGAGCGTAATTAGTTTAACCATCAAATTTCAATTACCTAAGGTCAGGGCGGTTGCCTCGTTTCCCCCTGAGCTGCAAATACCGTTAGCAGTCCCAGTTTTAGCAATGTAGAAGTGCCCGAGTGCCCTCTCCCTCCTACACCAGGGTTTGCGAGCTACTTCTGCGAAGGCACTAGTGATTTTTTATGGAAGTGAAAATTAAGAAATAAAAACTCGAGGCACACCAAACCAACGGATTTAAATTCGTAGTTCAGAAAGCTCTCCTTCGCGGGGAGGGATGCTCACAGTGAGCCTGTAATCGTCGATAGGAAGTGTTTGATACCGTCGTGTCCGTCTTCCCCTCTCCCTTCCCCCTCCGTTCCCCGTTATTTTCAGGCTCGCTCTATGCCTCTCAGCCCGCAAGCCCCTCGAGGACTCTCCTCGGCCTCCCTGCGTCCTTCGTTCTAACTTTTGCGTCTATTCCTCCAATCAGCCCAGCTTCAAAGAGGCAAAAGGCTGTCCCTGAAGCTCGCGGCCGCCCGCGGTCCGCAGCGGCGGGGCGCTGGGGACAGATCCTGGAGGGCGGCCGGTGGCCTGTGCCCGACAGCCGCTGCCGCCCTCTGCCTGCGCGCAGCCCCGGCGTTTGGAGATGGGCTTGTTTAAAAGGATTGTGCAACGCCTTGTGCAATGCCTGCCTCCTTCTGGATCACGCAGCTGGGCTGCGCTCCGCTTCCTCGCCCCGCTTCCTACACTCTCCCACGGGAGAACGAAGACACAAAAAGTGCTGGGGCGGGCGGGGTGGGTGGGAGACTGTCAAAGCCGGATTAGTTTTATCTCGCTTGACACCGCGACTGCCGGACACGGCCCGGGTCGGCGGGCGGGAGGAGCTGGGGATGCTGGTGAGGAGCGGACGCGGGGCGCTCCCTCGCCAGGCAGCCGCCGCCCGTAGGGGAGGCGCGGTCCCGCGGAGGTTCCGCGGGCGCGGAGCTGCCCTGCGGCCGCTCGTCCCTCTTCCATTTCCTGATCCGGGGTCCGCGGCCCCGCGCGGTAATTGGCGCTGGCGGTCAGGTGGTGGCGGGGCGGCGGGGGGTGCGGGTGTGTGTGTGCGCGGGTGTGTGTTTGTGTGTGTTGTAGGCGCTCCAGGGGTGGGAAGAGAGGA